>JAOEGS010009638.1:112754-138246 GCA_025447755.1 Corythornis vintsioides
ACCTCTTCCATGAAAGGAAAGTTCATTTGGAAATCTAGATCTGGATCCTGCTGAATTTTCACTGCTGCTTTGTCCTGGAGAGAGGCTGGTTCATGGCAGTACCATTGCTCTTGGGTGAGGGTGAAGAAATGTAAATGTGCTCTGTGCTGAGGTGCCAGGTGAGGAAACCACCTCCCCCCAGCCCTCCTGTGAACCTCAGGGAATGCTTTGCCCACTGTTTTTTTGCTGTTCTCATTATTGTTGGTTAGTGTCAAGGCTGCCCTCATCCTTATAACTCGGTCTGAAGCCAGTGGATTGCAGTTACCAAGGTAACAAAACATTTTATGTAGCTGTCATACTTCATATAATTAAAAAAAAAAAAAAGAAAATAGGAATGGGAAGTGGTTTGTAATGGGAAGGGATTTTTGCACTGGGACACGTTAGCAGGGAAGGTGATTGCAGGGTGGAAGCTGGCAGCACCCAAAAAATACCACACAGATGAGTCTTCTGGAAAGCTGCTTTAGGAGAGAAGAACTTTTATGAGGAACAAGTCAAGTTGTGGATATTTATTACAGTTCTTGAGAGCTCTCTGGAGAGCAGCGTGCATCCCAGGCGCTGCTGGAGCTGCTTTAAATAACCCACCACACAGCAGCCCTTCAACTGCTGCTTAGTGGGTCTGGACCCCCACTGCTTCCCGGCGTGGGCTGGAGCTCCAGCAGCTGGAGCACCCTGCAGCTGACCTTTCTTCCCCTGGGGGGTCTGGCGGGTGGGTAGAGCTTGGCTGGTTGGTTACAGGAATTTTCAGGGCTCGCCTGAATGCTTCTGAGAATTCAACCAAAAGATGGGGGAAATGGAGGCTGGGGAGGGAGAGCTGCAAGAGTCTTGGCTGGTATTTTGGTGTTGAATAAAAGATGCAGGAGGAGGTAGCTAATATTGAGCTAGTGCTTATCCCTCTGGCCAATGAATATGCAAAGGAAGATAATGTCTACTAGCTCCCATTTTTTTTCTCCAGGCTGCAGGTGCTTTAAGCTATATATTTTAAATAAAGAAATGCAGCCTTTATATTTTTTTTTTTCTTCTATCATAAAGTCAGGAACTGGGGCAAGAGATGCAGGAGAGCATCTCTTCTAAGGCATCACAAATCTGGCAGGCAGGCTGTTTACATCAGGGGTCAGGCCATGGTCGTCCTGGCTCCGCTGGGAACTCGTGTTCACCCGGAGCAGCCGAGCAGGAGCTGCTGCAGAACCTGCCAGGAGAGCAGAGCTGCAGCTCAGGCTGTCACCCCGGGTTCCAAAATGTGGCTGGACTCTGGAACATCTGCAAGGGGAGGAGCGTTAAACCTTTAATTAGGGATTTATGGACTGTGTACAGATGATTTAGTCATTGTTTGACTTGCTTTCCAGAAATAGATGTGGGTTTGGTTTTTTCCTTTTTGTCTTGCTCCTTTTCCCTTCCTCCTGCCCCCAGTGAGCAGCAGAATGACCAGCAAGGTGTGAGGCAGCTGGTGCCAGTCCCTGCTTTAGCACCAGCAGCTCTGTTTCTATGGGGACTGGTGGCAGCTGAGACACCAGGCGCCGCAGGAAGGAGGGCACGTTCTCCCTGGGAGAGAATCACATGCCAGCCTTGATCCTTCCTGCTTGCTATAGGCTGAAAAAAGCCAAAACTTCCCTCTTTTCTGGTTTGTGTGAACTGTAAAGATGACAAATCACCGCTATAAAAATTATTTGCAACGAGCAACAGAGAATCAAAGTCCTGGGTAGTTGTGAAAGAAGCCAGCAGATATTCAAATTCTGGGGTCAAAGAGATGCTCCTGTGGAATATTAACTCAGGGCTTTGCAAAAAGCTCTTCCCTTCTGTAACTAGCACGTGAGGGTGGTGGGACTGGGCACAGGCATTGCAGTGGCTGGGAGGAAGGAGCTGTGTTGGGGGCAGATGTGCTAGAGGGTCCCATCCCAGGTCTGGAGCGGCTCCTTGGGGACGTGTAGATGAAAGGACTGAGGATGCTGCTGGCAGAACACCAGAGCCTGGACCCACATTTGATGTCAGTGCCACCTCTGGGCTGGTTGCAAACATATCAAACACTATAATAACATGCTGGGTAGCAGGAGCTGTGAAGTGTCCTCCACCACTCTGGCTGTCAGCAATTGGAAGCTGAGATCCAGCCCTAGTAATTAAGAATCTGACTATGTGGGAATAATGATTCCCCTTTCCATAAAGAAGAATTTTTATCTTCTCACCTTTATTTTGTCTCTTTGATCAGCCAGACCTCTCTGCCACATCTAGAGCTCACAAATATATTCTGGGGTTTTATCACTGCTCCTTTACACATTCATAGATGCTAATACACGTCTAGGGTTCCCTTTCAAACTTTCTGATGAATTTCAGGACTTTTGCAGAGAGGGGACCTGATCCTGCAGCTGTCATCGGGATAAAATCAATTCAACCAGCCAAAGGAGTGCGGGATTCAGTCAAAATGAATTCCAAAGGGTTGAGAATGGTCGTTGCTAATTTGGAAGGTGAAGGCCTTTCTGCACAGCCCTTCCCCTAGTCACCGGGATGCACCCTGTGAAAGCCCAGGGGATTAATGGCCTGCTGAGGAGCAAACAGCAGCAGGCTGGGTGCTTGTGAGGTTTGGCTTTTTTTCTCTCTTATTTTTTTGTTGTTTTCCCTGATGGAGAACACAGATGTCTAATTGGAACAGGGTATTTATTAACACAAGCTGCTTGGCTATTCAGAAATCAGAGCTAATCAAAATATTGTAAATACGGTGCCTGGAGAAATGTCACCCTTCACCACGATTGCCTTGCCATATTTTTTTCAGTCTAGTTAAGAAACTGTAAACAAATCTCTGCAGCCTGTCAGGGCTGAAACAGGCTCCTGGTTGTGGCATCTGAGGCACTGAACGTGCAGAAGAAGGAGCAGTGAAGGCAGAGCACCTGGTGGGTGCTGGGTGCTCTCCGTGTCCTCAGGCACCATCTTCTCTGGGGGCTTGGGGGGAATATTATGTCCCAAAAAGCAGGAGACCAGAAAAAAAGGAAGGTTTTGGTGGGTCCTGGATGGGCTTCGTGTCAGATTTTTATGCAAAATGTTATTTCTGTTTCCCCTGAACGTTCCCAGCCCTGGTGCTGAGAGGTTGAACTCCCTCACGAGCATCCTCGCCCAGAATGAGTGCACTCTTTGATAGAAAGTTTCTAATAAATGTCAGAAAATTATAGTAAATACTTGAGTTGTACCACGTAGTTTACAACCGAGCCAAATGACTTTTCTCTTACATTGATGGCTGCAACTTTTATTGGCAGCAGGAACAATTTCCATGTGCTCTCGGTAACATATAGTGGCTGATGCCTAAAATAAAAAGAAGCCTTCAGAGTGATAATAACTCCAGAAGATGAATAGATATAAAAGGTAGATGGAATTGAAAGGCATTTTAATTTGTCATTATTTCAGTTCCAGAGAGCAGCTGAATAATTACACTGCCTGTGAAGGGAAAGTGTGCAATACTTTCTTTCATTATAGGACTAAATTGTCTCCCTTCCCTTTTAATGTAAGTGAAAGTAAAGATATCGTTGATATCTCCTGGTTTGATCATCACCTGAGAGCAGCTGGTGCAGCTTTGCTTGGCGTGGCCAGGCACACGGGTTTATTGCTTTCATGTAAAGGATCAACAGTGGTCTGATTGCTCCAAGACAGACCCAGCTCACCAGCACCTGCTGAGCGAGAACCTCCTGGAGTGCTGGGTGGGATGAGGTGAGTTCTGCAGGCTGTGGAGGGCTCGAGTAAATTTAATTTTATTTTTTAAATTTAAAACTTTTAATTTTAAAAAAACTTAAATTTAAAGGCTCGAGGTTAATTTCAATATATAGATTAAATTAATAGCCTACAGAAAGGTCATTTTTTGCAAAGCTGGAGCTTCAGCCACTGCCAGAGGCTGTGGGGGGCATGGGGTGTCTGCTGGGAGTGGGATGCTCCTGGGCTTGTCCGGTGACACCAGTGGGGACAGACGTGTGGGCACAGCTCAGGAGAGGGGCACAGGCACCAACTCTGAGCCCAGAATGGCAGTGCAGGGTGAATTTGCTTCGGTTCTGTCTTGCAGCCTGAAGAACCAGTAGGAGCTCACCAGTCGAGACAAGGGAAACACCGAGGCCTCTTCTGCAGAGAGGAGCTGGTCAGCAGGGAGAGGATGTTTTCTTGGACAATGATCCTGTGTGGATTCGATAATTAACATGTAACTAACCTTCACTTGGGACAAATACATGGATTTTCTTTTTTTTTTTTTTTTAATTATTTTTCTTTTTTTTTTTTAATTTTGTGGTGAGTTAAAATATTTCAATGGATTTTTTTACCCTTTCAAGATAATATTTATTCAGCACAGAGTCTAAAATATGATAACTACCCTGTAAATACAGCACTTAATCATCACTCATCTTCAGAGACAGTTGGAGACAAAATATTTTACTTTTTCATATTTATTCTTAGATTTCTCTCAAGAGTATAAAATTATTCTATTACATTATCCATGATAGTGATGTAATCAGTCTTCAATCAGAAATAAACATACTTTCTTCACCTTCTCCAGCATGGTTTGTGTCAACACATAAAGAGCAGCAAAAAAAAAACCAAACCACAAGAATCACAGGGATTGTATAATGGATGGATTATTTTTTTTTTCCTTTCCTCTTTGTCTTCAGAGAAAAATAATGTTTCGGTGAGCAAAGGAAACTAAAATGAGAGCGTAAAATGCTTTTCCCACCAGTAGGATCCCTACAGGCTCTTCCCCGGCTGTGCTGGTGCAAACCCAACGCCAGACGATGCCCTGGAGCGGGGTCTGCCCGGAGAGCGGCAAGGACGGGGGCACCACGGTGACACCGACGGAGCTGGTGGGGCTGCCCCATGCCAGTGCCCCCGGCTGTGAGCCTGGCCTTCCCTGCGTGCCCGCGGGAGACGGTGAGAGGCGGCACGGAGTGGTGCTGGGGATGGCGGAGAGGTGGCAGGGACTGGTGGTGGGGATGATGGAGAGGGGACAGGGACTGGTGGTGGGGATGGAGAGGGGACAGGGACTGGTGGTGGGGATGGAGAGGTGGCAGGGACTGGTGGTGGGGATGGAGAGGTGACAGGGACTGGTGGTGGGGATGGAGAGGTGGCAGGAACTGGCTGTGGGGATGATGGAGAGGTGACAGGGACTGGTGGTGGGGATGGAGAGGTGACAGGGACTGGCTGTGGGGATGATGGAGAGGTGACAGGGACCAGCTGTGGATGGTGGGGAGGTGACAGGGACAGTGGAATGGTGGCACACAGAGCCTTGTTTCAGGGCACAGGTGCCAACTGTTCCCAGAGCTGCCCCAAATCTTTAGCCATCCAAGAGGAAGGCTGTTTGTGCAGAACCCCAGCTGG
The DNA here is from genome assembly GCA_025447755.1 of Corythornis vintsioides. Classification (NCBI taxonomy): domain Eukaryota; kingdom Metazoa; phylum Chordata; class Aves; order Coraciiformes; family Alcedinidae; genus Corythornis; species Corythornis vintsioides. Next base: position 118,125 of record JAOEGS010009638.1, read on the forward strand.
GTGCCACTCTGCAGCAGCTTGGTGCTCATCTGTAGGAAAGGTGTTTATTTCTCACTGGCTTTGGGGGGCAGTGGAAACAGGAGTGGAAAGAGGGAAATCATGAGGATTTTTGTCTTTCTACTGTAGTCAGCACAAAGGACCCAGGTTTCTTCCCTAAGTCACTGCAACACAAAGAGCTGCAACAGCCACCACCCAGTGCCACTTGGCACTGCAAGCAATGCAAACCAAACCTCGCTGTGCCCATCACACAGGCTCTGCCAGGGCACTTTGCATGTGCAGAGTCTGTCTTGTGAATGCTGCTAGAGGTGGAGCACCAACTTTTTAAAGAGCAGTTGGGTTGTTTAATTGTGTAGCAGCACATTTCTGCTGGGACCGTGGCCATTTCCCTGCTTCTGCAGCTCTCAACTAACAGCTGCTTCCTTTTAGTGCACACTTGGCTGGGGGCTCTTTGGTGTCTTTGGAAGGGAGCAGTGATGTGTCCAGTTCATTTAAGAGGAATCCCAGCAAGGTGCAAATCCATTTCTCCAGCATCTCAAGGAATGGCAGGAACCTGCTGCTTCTGGCTCTGCAGCAGGGAAGTTTTTAATTGAGTCCACAGCTCAGCACGGGGCCCTGCAGGTTTGTGAATTCTCTGAATTCCAAGTGAATGAGTAGTAGGTGGATGATGGAGTGTCTGCACCCTAAGAAACCAAAGCAAAGTGTGTTGCTCTGCATTGTGGTGTCGAATAGAGATGTTTGGACATGTCACTAGGACAATGTTGTTCTGCATGTTCCCAGAGTTATTGTTATCACAGTCTATTTATGATACAGTAGCCCGTGGATATCAAGGGCTGTAGGAGAGGATGCTGCTGGCACCACTCAGCAACCTTGAGCTGTCTCTGAGGAAAGCAACACCCAAAGGTTCCTCAGAGCAGCCTCGGGTAGCAGATGTGCCTGTGAAATCAAGGCAGCTTTGCTCTGAGCCTGTGCTTAGCCATGTTTTGGGGACGGGCAAGATTTAAAGTCATTAAGTCACAAGGCAGCAGATGCTAAGAAGTGATTGTCCCGATCCAGCGCCAGTACCTGTAGGACTGTCAGTACAAGCTTTTCTGCTTGTAAATGAGCCTGTGCGATGTAGCAGGAGAGGGCTCTTTGTGGAGGGGGACCTTGTGAAGCCGGAGGAAGAAAAATAGTCTTAATCTGCTGCTGACAGGGCTCAGTTTTTCATACGTTTCCCTACTGTGGGAAGAGGTTCACGTTCCGTGGCCGGCTGGAGCGGAGCGCAGGCTCAGGCAGCCGCAGGGTGTTCTGCTGCAGGGAGCAGTGCCACGGGAAGCTGCTTTGGCTTCCCTTCCCAAGGATAATATTGTGTAACTGGCTTCTTAATGACCGTCTCCTCTGGGACCCTGAAATCCCTCGCTACCTCGCTGCTGGGGTCACCCTTTTTATGAAAACAGACCTATTTTTGCTAGTGGGAATGATTATTTTAACTGCAAAGGCAACCAAAAGCCTGAACTGAACGGAGTTATTTTTAAAAGACTCTTCCAAATCTCCAGGAGAGAAGAGAAATAATTGTTATAGATAAGGAGGAAGATGAATAATCAATGTTGTTTCACAGAAGCCCATGTTGTGTTGCCTGCCAGCAGTGAAGGCTAAATAGACCCCTTCTAGTTTAAGAAGGAACGAGACTCATGATTTGGGTTCGGTGGGAGGTTTTTTTGCCATAACAAAATCTGTTGGCAAATGTGCTTCAGAGGCAACGTTCGGTGCTTTGTCTTCATTTGGCATTTAATCAAAGGGACACGCTACATCTGCATAATAGCCAGGCTAATTGACTTGACAGAACAGAGTGATCCTGTTGGTCATCTCCATGACTGGGGAGATGTGTGTGAACATCCCCACGAGTGACCACAGATGATGTGAGGCAAAACCCCTGCTCACGTGCTTGAGCTGTGCCAGGGCAGGAGACGAGACACAAACCTCCCATTGAATTTTAGAGTTTGCCAAACTGTCTTTATCTGCTCTGGAAATCTTTGCTGTTGTGTTTTGCCTTCGGTCCTGCGAAGGGAAGGGTCGGACGCGCCGCAGAATCTAATTGTTTACTCTCTGGGGACAGTCAACGATACTGGAGAACCTCTACATGATTAATTTGTGCTCTTGCATCAATGCCTTTCATGTGTGGAGGAGAATGGGTTGTTCACAGATGAGTAAGCATCTCCTTAGCTTTCATAGCTGTGGGGCTGTTTCATTTATTGTGTTTTGGGTAATAACAGAAGATGCCGGTGTCTCTGAAACGAAACCTCCTCTTTACAGAGAACCATTTACAGAAATAGGGCACATTATTCATGTGTGTGCAGCCTGACTTTTCCGAGCTCCTTCCCCCCAAATTCCTCCTTCCTGCTGCCTCTGCTCCTTCCAGGGTGCTGCAGAGGTGGTTTTGTAAGGGCAGAAAAAAAAAATTAGAAATCTTCCAACTTGTGAGCTCATGTAATCACTACAAGCTAATTGCAGCAAATTAGTTACAGCACAAACACAATTTCTTTCCCTAGGCAGGTGTGTAGACAGCTCTGATGCTGCTGTAGTGAGCTGAGTGGAGATGGGACTCTGATGCCTCTCCAAGCCTGTTTGTCCTCTCCCCTGGATGTTTGGCTTGGCCTGGAGTTGGTGACTTGCATGGTCTAAGAGAATGACCAAAGGTGGAGGACCTGTCTCTTATGGAGAAAACCAAATTTTTGTGCCCCTCTGACAGCTGTTCCATAGACTGTCCTGTAACGCTGCAGGGTTGGTGCAAAGAGGTTTGTGTGGGAAAGCAGGAGGGTTGGGGCTGCTGCTGAGATTGCCACATACCACACCACCCCAACCCTGCTGAGAAAGAGACATGTTCAGAAAGACTGAGATGCCCAGTCGCATCTCCCTTCTCTGTCCTGTTTCAAACTGGAGTAACTAGAGCAGCACGATATTTGCATTTGTTGCCAGCATTGTCCTGGTCCAGTCAATCAGGCTTTGGTCCCTAAATCCTACTAATCTCTTGCTTTTCCTAAGTTCATTAGGCCTTCAAAGCAAGAAATAAAAAGACAAATCTCCTCGTGCTAAGGCAGTGATCCCTGCTGAAATGCCTCCAGACTGTGCACTCACCTCTGCTCTCCAGGCTCCTGTACCCACCCCGGGCTTAAACGCTGTGTGCAGAGAAATGAGAGATGCTGGGAGATGGATGCAGTGCAGCCAGTGCATCCCCACAGGCTACTCTAAATTGACGGCTGCATATACTTCCTTCACTCAGAAAAACCCCAAACCCCAAACATACTCTGCATTTCTCATGCAGAATGTGTATCTCTTACAGAATTTCATTCTGCCTGGTCTGGCCAAATGTTTTCCCAGCTTAAAATTCTGTGCGAGAGACTCTGTAAAGAAAGTAAATCTCAGTAATTAACTGACAGTCTGGTTGTGTCTTGCCACACACAGACACTTCTGAGGAGCAGTGCTAACTGGAATACCGCTGGCACTGGGAGACAGCTGGAAATGTGATTATCAACACCAAAACTGTAATCTCTTAGACACGTTTCATTAGAGTTCTGTAGCACACACTAAACCAGTTCTTTGGGCTCTGGTGTAAACGCATTAGGTTGTGTTTTGGGAGACAAGACACTAACTTTCTGTAATGTTTTGTGATCAAACATAATACAGCACAAATAATACATGTTTTTGAACTGGCTTCTTGAGCTCAGGCAATGGAGCTCTATGGCAACAGTGTGTAAAGTGACTCTACCCTGAGACACGCTCCTTAATACAAAGAAATTAATCACGGGAGAAGAATGCTCCCAGCACATAAGTGGTACTTTCTTTGTTAAGTTCCTATTCCATCAACTTAATTAACAAGTCCTGACCTTTAAAACCACCTTCCATAATCTTCAAATTATGTAGGTGAAAGTCTGCATTCCTCCCCCTGGCTGTGCTGGCAGCTTTCTGCACTTGTCTGGATTCATTGGAACTCCTCAAGCAGAAAGTCCTCTGCTGGGAATCTCCAGATCCATTGCAGATCTGCAAGAGCTGCAATCTGGACCCAATTGGTGGTTAAACGTTCAGGATCTCAAGGCTGAGGAAGGAAATAGTAATGTTGCAAAGTATTCCCCACTTAAATTGCTGCACTGGGCTCAATTGCAAGACCTCGGGATAAATTTTCTAGCCTAATTTCTATTTCCAGTGCCAGAATACGAATGATGGAGCTGGTCCTGTTAACCTGGTGATATTTATCTTCACTAAGTGTGTTCTGGCTTTAAGGACTTGGGTCCGGAGACAGCTGCAGAACTCCTCAAGCCACAGCAGTGCACTGTAATTTTATACCTTTCTTACATATTACTTGTACCCTGAGTCACGGGAGATCTAAAGCAAACTCCATAAAATTCCTTCTCTATATCATATTCTCATTTTCCCAGCACCTTTGTGCATCTCATAATCCTGCCAGGACTACTAGAATTCATCTCTGAGTGCAGTTGGCTTGGGCTCCTGCCAGCACCTCATTTCATATCCTTCAGCAGAGGGGTTGCAAGTTGTGGGTTTTGCTAAAGGCACACGACCAGCTGATGCTGAACAGTCATCCTGGTCTTCTCTCCGTGGTGGTCTTGTCCATCTTCACCTCCCTTTGACATGGGTGAATTGTTAGCAGTCTCTATAAGAAGCCCAGACAGCAGGACTCTGTTTGGAGACCCTGTCCTGGAGGTTTTGCTTCAGCTGGTGCAGCTGGGATGGTGACAGCTCCCCGGGCTGGATGCTGTGGGCTGGGTTTGCCCTGCCAGTGCTTGAAAGGGAGCAGCAAAAGCAGCATCCCCTCCATGGGCCACTGCTCTCTAATCGAGCCTTGTAGCGTGCTCGTAGGTCTTTGACAAAAGCCTTTGTCTAATATGTTTTTAATCAGTGTGTGCATTTCAATTTGCATATTAATGGCAAGGAGCTGTTACTATATGCTGCTGTTGATGAGATGGTTGTCAAGCCCATCTTTCCAGTCTGGGGAAAGAAAGAAACTGAATCTATTGTATAAAGAAAATGACATTGCAGAAAACACATGTTTGGGATCTAACATTCCCTGCCTCTGTCATTCTTTATCTCTGCTTTTATTTTTCTCATAATGGCTCATACGGGTGCATCTATTAATGTTTTTGAAAAATTATTTCTCCCTTGGAACAAAGATCATCTAGCAGGAGAGTAGGACAGCTTTTGTGCCTGTTGTGACAGCTCCAAACTAGCCCCAGTGTCACATTTCTGATGGGTGCTTTTGACTTGTAAAATGGCAAAGGTTAGATCCAGCCAAGGAGCCTGTTCCTTACTGCTGACCCCAGCAGAAGAATTGAAATGCCAGTGCTGTGCAATGGCACTGCTCACCCTCGAGGTTTCAGCATTCCACAGGGACCACAGCAGCTTCATCAGCCCAGTGGCTGGTGCCTGGGTGGCCAGTGCCTAGGACGTGGCCGTGGAGCCATCTCCATGGTCCATGTGGCAGTGCCAGGGGCACAGGGGTGCCCAGCAGTGTCCAGCAGAGCTGTGCAGGGATGAGGGTGATGAGTGAGGGCTTGTGGAATGTCTGGGAACAAGCCCTGGGTATGGATTCCTCACGCTGGCAGCATTTACTATGTGTTGTAAGACCACAGAAGTGATGCTCTTGTCCCAGGTCCTTGAGATGTGACTTGTGACTAGGTGATCTAGGAGCTGAGCTCCATGGGCTTCCAACTGGCACCCCCCCTTCTGTGTTTCATCCCATTGCTTTTCCACAGGGCACAGCACGAGGAGATTTATCTTGTTTTCTTCCTGCTTTTCCTCTCCCTTTCCTTGACTCTTCCCTGCTGTTTGAGATGCATGAGCCTTCAGCAACGTCCCGAGCTCTCCTTGTTCCCAGCTTTGGGAGGTGACTTTCTGTGCTGGGTTTTGTGCTCCACCTTCCCTCCCCTGTGTCTCTGCAGGAAAACGTCCTGGAGGCAAAAAGCCAAGACTGAAAGGAGAGAGATAAAAAGAGAAACTAAAGACATTGAAAAAAATCTGAGGAAAAAACCCATCCCCACCAGCCTGTGGTAGCTCCAGGCCAGAGAAGGGTCTGGAGGAGACACAGACACTGTTGCCGGCCAGGGTGGGCACTGGGGAGTGTCAGATAGGAGCAGCTCTAGGTCAAGTTCAGGTTCAGCATCACTGAATTTGAAGCGTGCTCTCCTAGTCTGGGATCAAGGGACACAGACAGCAAAGGGCATTTGGAAGGGGGAACAGGGAGATAAATATATTCATTTTCTCTGCTCTCCTCTGCCAACAAAACCGCCCTTGCTGATCCCAGTGAGGAGCAAGGGGGGAGCACCAAGCTCCTGAAGCAGGAACAAGGTCTCCCTGCTCCTGCCTCCTATTGCTATGGGGAGAGGGGAGCAGAAGACAGGGAAAAGCCACTGCCAGCCCTCCCCTTTGCCCAGGGTGACAGCAGCAGGCATGTGCCAGGAGACCAGAATAGGCAGCACTCCTGCAAACGCTGCGTCAACGCTGAGGGACAATCTTTTGAAGGAGGAACCTCTCCAGGACCCGTGAGCAGGGAGGGGTTTCAATCACACCAGCTCCAGGAGAAGAGAAGCACGGCTGCTGGTCTGAAATCAGCCTGCAGCTTCTGCAGCCACCCACTGCAGGCTGTGTGGGACAAAAGGAGCAGCTCGAGGTAGGAAGAAGCCCATGAGCGTTTGCCGTGAGGAAAGTGGCTGGAGGAATGAGACCGAGCGAGGGTGTGGGATGGATGTTTTCTCTCCAGAGCCTCAGTCCATTTATATAATCATAGCTGATATCATAGTAAATGTAAATAACTGAATGAGTTCAAATTTAGTCCTTGGCAGCGTCGGCTCTGCGAGTGCACGCGGAATTCTTGCAGAGCCTTTATTCCATCAGAAGAGCTAATGATGTTTTAAGCAATCCTGTAGGCATTTAGCTAGGCCCATATTTTGCAATTTTTCTCACTCCTGGAAACGAGGGCTAGAGCCTCCGGAGCATAAAGTCTCCTGCAAGTTCGTGTGCTAAGAAATTGCTTGAATCAAACAACGTGGCAGTTTGGCAGCTTGCCTCTTACTGCATCACTATAGCCTGTAACAGAAGCAATAATGTCACGGGGAAAATACCAAAAAAAAAGCTGTTTTGCACCTTGTCAGCCCAAGGCAAAAAATATCCAGGCTAACCTTGATTTCTTTTTTATAGGCTATGGCAGCCCTCAGCCCTTGGCTGCAACCGAGATGGGCGTCAGAGCCACGACCCACCTCACCTGTCTGGGGAAGCGTGGGGGTTGGAAGGGGATTTTCCAAAGGCCTGGGGGTAGCTGGAGTTCAGAAATAGCTCAGGACAGGCCTTATTCTATCCAGAAAGGAAGAAGGAGTGAAAAACCAGATGACAATGGCTTTGTGTAACGTCCTGCCCGCGTGTACGTGTTAATGAGACCGGTGCTGGTCTTAACAGACAAATGGTCTCAATTCACTCACAGCTCTGTGCTATCGATTCAAGAGCTTCTCTTAATGAGGAAATTATTATCTTTGTCAGGGAATATGGAATTGAGCAGGTGCGTGGTATTAAATAATGAAAAAGCAACTTTGCTAGTGCCAGGAATAGGGTGGTGCAGTGCCAGGGATGAGCGGAGCCCTCAGATGGACTCTGCCTTGCACAACACCAAGGCTGAGATGCTTGTGCCACTGGGCCTTTTGCTTTTGGCTCTTGTTTTCATAGCTACCTCTGTGGATGCTTCCTTGAGCCTGCCCTTGGAAGCAGAGGGAGGCACAGGCTGCTCCAGCCTATGCCTTGCACTGTTCCTGCAGGTTTAAGCAGCAGGCACTTTTAGAGGGGTCTGGCCTGAGTCCAGCTTAGATCATGCATCTTTAAATCACCAGGAGTGCTGTCTCGATTGCTTCCCCCCAGTGAGTCACTTCCTAAAGCAGATTTTTAGTTCATTAGTGCGGTGATGCATTAAAACCAAGAAATGAGTCTCAGTAAAAAGGCAATGCTAATTAAAAAAAAAAAACCACACACAAAAATACAATTTCCCCCCCACACCCCCTGGTTCACTTTTGCCTTGACTTGGGCAAGAAACTAAAATCACCCCTGAGCTAGAACCTTACAAAATAGAGCTAAAAGGTGAGGTGATGTGCTCTTTTTCTCAGGAGCAGGGCAGGATAAATTAGCCAAGGCACAAACCCAGCACGAGCCTTCCCAGGGCCAGATGTCAGCCTGTCTGTCTGTCTGTCCCTGTGCACAGCACGGTGGGGTGGTGCTGACTGGCAGCTGCCTTTGGGACAGGCTTCCACTTACTGATGTCTTCCTTGGCTACAACCAGAGCAATGAGGGCTGTCAGAGCTCCTGCTGGCGTTCACCTCACCATCACTCCGTGTGCTTTTGTGTCAGTGTTGTAGTCGTGATGCTCTAAGGACATATGCTAATTAACTTAATGTACTGCTTTTTTGTTAGGGTATCCAATATAGTTAGAAAATGGACAAGGTTTAGGGCACACAGATTCATCTTGGGGTCTGAAATAGGAACAAAAAGCTTCAAGCTAGATGGAGACAAAAAAAAAAGTCTAGCTTCTGTTTAATGTAATTATGACAACAAATTAGATGGTTGGAGGGAAAAGGTGGTAAACACCTGTAAATTAAGTATTGTAAACCTCATGTATTACTTCAAATTCAGGAGCTTACAATCATCACCTGATTTCACAGGGTTTGAAATAAATTAATTGCACTGGACAGAAAACTGGGACTGTCACTCGACAGGTGTGACTTGCACGTGGGGTGGGTTGTGTTTTGGGGGCTTTGTACAACCCTCTCGGCTGCTGTTCAGCGTCGTGTTTTGTTTGTGAGAATGCCCAACCTGGTGATTTCTGTTCTGAGAAAAGGGTCCTTGTGTACAGGCCATTTCTGAAGTGAGCACAATCCTAGACATGGATTTCAAAAGGAATGTTAAAAATAAATAATCTGAAACTTCTTATATAGTTGTTGGCGGTGGTTTTTTGTGTGTTTTGGGTTTTTTTTAGTACTTATTTCAGTTCCATCTTTTTTCTACCAGCCAAACTATTCACCTTGGAGATGCTCTGGGGTGTTGGGATGCCAGTTTGGTTCACACAGACACCGTGTGCCCAGGATGGGAGGTGTGGGGTGTCCAGTACTAACTGGAGCTGGTGTTTCCTTGACTGGCCCAGACCAGCTCATGTCTGTTCACCGGCTGAGACCCCTTCCCTGGTCACCCTTTGTGTTTGGGTTGGCTTTGCATTCACCCCCAGCCTGTGAATACTCCTCACCTCCTGCCAGAAGATGAAAACCATGACCAGACACATGGGCTGCTCTACCCAGGGGCTGCCCAGGGCACCGTCAGTGCCAGACCCATCCCAACCCCACGTGGCTGGTTTGTGCAGCTCTGGCCAACTCGCCAGTGGTGCAGCATCACCCCATGTGAGGACCTGTTGCTCCCCCAATGAGCTGTGTTTTGGGGGGGTCTTCTGACCTCTGTGGGACCATGGCAGCAGCTGAGGCCTGTGGTGAGTCACTGGCAAGGGCAGAGCCCATGGCAGCTTTCTACTCGGGGGAGAGATGGAAAAGCAGTGCTGGGAATGACAAGTGGAGCTTAGAAAACGAGTGGTCACCCTCCTGGTACTGAGGACACTGTGGCAAACACAGAGACAGCAACGTGCTCCCCCTCCAGCTGCCAGCAGCCCCAGTGTGCACACCATGAACACTGGAATAGTTTCAGCTCAGAGCTGATGCTTCTGACCCGTTTCTCTTTGCATAGCAACGCCAGGCTGCCAGTCCCAGGAGGGTCATTTGGAAAAGCCTCAGAGAAATTTAGGAGTGTTTTCTCTTGGAAGTTGAGCCACGGAACAGCTCCAGAGCCATTCCTCTGTTGGCCAGATCCAATATATGTGTTTTAAATAGTCAGCTGCTGTGTGATTTTAAAGCAGAGCAGAAGTGTTCTATTTAATTAAAAGCAGTTAGAGAATATTCACAGCTCGCTGGGGGATGCTCTGTGGCTCCTCTGCACAGGTCACCAGGGCGTTGCTGTCTCTTGCTTGCTGAGCAATGAGCAATCAGGGACCTGGGCACTGCCTGGGCTGTGGAACAGCTCAGCTCTCCTTTTGCACAGTGATGACTCTGCTGCTCACAGGTTACTGGGAGCCCCAGTTCTGCTGGTTCACTGGTTCCTGAGGAGGGATTGGCCACACCTGTGAGCACAGCTGACCCTGCTCAGCCGGGCTCCTCCCCAGCACTGAGCATGCCCATAAAGCTGCTGGGTGAGGGGGGGTTCTGGCTGCTGGTGGGGCACTGTGTGGGATAGGAGCCTGCTGCTGGTGTAGGTAATGCAAAACTGCTGGGGGATGTGAAGGGACAGTGGTGATGGGCTGGGGGATATAGTCCTTGCCCCAGAGCATCAGGAGCTTTGAGTTGGGCTCCTCTGCTGGGAGGATTCATCCATCTCTGGGGTTGCAGGGAGCAACTGTGCCTCCCTAGGAGGAGGGAGTGGGTTGTACATGGCTAGGGAGGGTGAGCAAGACCCTGTAGAGAGGAGATATGGAGCCCATGGTATGAGGAGGGGTGAAAGGCTGTGCTTAGAGCAGCTGAGCACAGAGAATTCTCAAGCTGTAGCCTTGGAGGCTCTTTCCCTCCTGCAGCTCCAGGCTGTAGAGCTGGGGGTGAGTGACTGACCATCAGTCTCTGCCTCCAGAGCCTGCCAAGGAGCGCCCAGGCAGTGTTAGATCTGCTGGCACTGGGCAGGCCACTGAGCAGGAGAGGACCAAGACAGGCTGTTTTCTTAACACCTCCTCCCCATCAGCACAGGCAGATGGTGCCGCAGGACCCCCGTGGGGCAGTGGCCCCGGTCCAGTTCACATCAGGATGGCAGAGGCAGCTCTTGTCAAGCATGGGCTGTCGAGCTGCCAGCCCAGGCCTTGGCACTGAGCTGCCCGAGCTGGTGCTGCCATTGCAGGGTTTATTCATAAGCCAGCAGCTCAGAAGTTCCCTGCGAGACCCGCGCTCGGTCTGCGCTCCCAACCAGCCGAGCCCTAAATAGCTCTGCCAGGGCTGACTCCTGGCTCTGGGTATTAAATTCCAGGTGCTGCAGCCAAATGCTTTTAGGGCTTGAAGTGCTGCCTGAGTCGGCTGCTGGGGCTGTGGCTCAGCGTGTACCTGACTGGGATGTGCTGGTGGGGCTGGAGATGGGAACATCAGCGAGCAGCGGGAGGCACCAGGGACCTCCTGGGGAGAGCAGGAGGACAGAAGCTTGGAGATCCTGGACAGAGGAGGACACGAGGGCTGTGACTGCATCTGAGCACGAGGCCTGGTGAGTAATTGAAGCTCCTTTGCTTTTTTTTCTTTGCCGTTGCTGTTTTTCTTACTAATGTCCCCAGATAACTTGTGCTGGAGCTGGCTTGCTCGCGGTTCAGGATTTCTCAGCAATGTTCTCTCCTCAGTTTATTCAGGGACTTGCTGCACAGAAGCTGCAATGGCTCTTTAGGATGTTTAGCAGGAGGACAAGAGTATTTTATACCCCTCACAGCAAGGGAGCTGCTGGGTGGGCAGGTGCTGGGCAGGGAGCGAGGAGGGCTCTGCCATGTCAGCCAGGGCATCGGGCAGAGCAGCTGCAGGTGCCACAAGGGCTGTGGGGAGCATTGGCCACGTGAACCAGCCTCCTGGTGTCCTTGTCTGGCAGCTTCACCACGCTGGTGCTGAAATAAAGCCATGTGTGAACAGCAGAAGCAGGAAAGCAGTTTCTGGCTGCAGACAGGGTGTGCTGAGAGGGGTGGCCTTGGCTCTGTAGTGCAGGTGGTATGCTGGGTGATGCAAAGAAGAAAATGCCTGAAGCCCCCAGCCCGTGATTTGGTTGCTGTCTGGAGGTGCCAAGGTGCCTGGGCAGCCTTTGGTGTGTGGGCTAGTGCTTGGGATAGCTGTAAGGGCAGAACAGAGGGTCCTCTGCATTCCTCAAGAGGCTTCTCTTGTGTCATGTGCTGAGTGCACCCGTTTGTGTGACCACTGTAGAGTGCCCAAGAGTCAGAGTCATTGCCAAGAGTAAGCAACACAGACAGATGCTCTCCAAGCTGTGAGCCACCTCAGAAGCTTTTGCTTTAAAACTGTGAGAATTATTTTGTGTTTAACATCACAATAATAGTTTCAATGGTGTTTACAATCCCAATCAGCCAAAAATCTCTGCCAGAAATGCTGTAAGTGGCAGTTTTATCAAGTCAGCTCCTGCTTTTGTTACAGGAGATCGAAACACAGGGTTCACAGGGGATTGCTGCAATGGTCATAGCTGGGAGAAGAAATGCTCATTAACTTGTTTATCTCCCCTGAGTGTGCAGAGCAGATTGTCTGCCAGCCACTTGTAGGCACCAGTTGGCACAGGCAATTCTGCTGGGCTTGTACTGGAAAGACACAGAGTAAGCCCTTTGGAAACTCCAGCATGGAGTATTTATTAATTTGTCTGTCTTCACCACCAGTAAATGAGCTGCAGGACCTCAGACAGACATTGCAGCTCAGCCACGAGAGTGCATTTGATAGCACCACGAGTTAATTAAGGAAGAATTACAGGATGGCTGGGGGAATCCTACTGCAAGGAGAGGCAGAATATCTGATTGCTTCTCATCTCTCCCAGCTCCTGCAGGTTGGTCTGTTCTGTGGGTGGCTCACAGTAACCTGTGGAGTGATCTGTGCTGCTGGGCTCCTGCTCTGCTCTCAGAGCAGCAATTGGCTCTTGCTGGACTGCAGCAACACACTGGAACCTCCCCAGTGCTTGTGGCTGGCCCTCAGCAGGGAGCATGTAAGGACAGACTGAGCTTGGACTGAAGGCTGAAAAACAAAAAAATGGACTCTCTTTATCTGTATCTGACCAGCTTTGTGTGTAGGTGATGTGAGAAATAGTTTTGTGTGTGCAGTTGGTGTGAGGGGAGATGGTGCAGATGGCTGAGCTGAAATTGCAAAGTCCTTGAAGTGGAAACGGTTTTGTCTTGGGGCAGGCAGCAGGGGAAGCAGAGATCCCATCTCAGCAAGCACAGGCAGAGAAACACCCGGCAGTGAGAGGAGCAGAGGGGCTGAGTCTCCTGGCCTTGTCCTGGAAGGAGGCTGTGTCAGGGTGGGCTCATCCAGCCCCCTCTGGTGGGCAGACCCGGGTCTGTGCGGTGCTCTGGGCAGGGCTGTCTCCAGCAGCACTGCAGCGAGGCTCTGGGGCAGCCCCTGATGCCATCTGGGGCTGGCAGAGCTGCAGGGTCACCAGCTCCGTGTCCCTTGGTGTGTGGTGTCTGGGATGCTCTTCAATTCGCAGTGACAGGTACTGCAGGGCCCCTCCAGACTGTCTCTGATGGGGCTGCTTTGTTCTATCCCTTAAAATGCCCTTTTCCCCATGTCCACCCCTTGATGGTTTTGCTGCAAATTGCACCTTGGAGAGACTATAGGCTCACATGGAGGGTAGATGTATTTTTTGCTTTATTCCTTTGAGGATTTTGTCTCCCACCTCCCCTTCTCCAGGCTAAAACTCCCGTTTAGTAGGTTGTAATTGGATGGGTGCAGACCTAAGGACGTTTGAATGTGTGACTGCTCGCTGGGGTGACAGGCAGGTGACAAGATGAGCTGAAAACCTCCAATGCTGCATCCCTCTAATGTGTCTCCACATGCGTTTTGCAGGAAAAAAAATATCTTAAGTGTCAAACCTGCAGATTTCATTTCTCCTTCTTGAAGCCGTGTCTCCTCCCGACCCCTCCTCAGCAATTAGAAGTGCTTTGAGATGTCTTTAATGTTTGCTAAATGATCTCATTTGTTTTCCTTCTGAAACCGATTGTTTGCCAACACTCACCGCTTACTGCTCCACAGTAGCAGGGGCTCTTGCTTTTGGCACAGTTCTTTCTGTTTGCTGCTGCTTTCTTTTTTTTTTTTTTTTTAAACCCAAGTCGATTTCTAACAATATCCCCTGCGTGTGGATGGTGCCTCCAATGCGGTGCAGACTCGAAATGCCTGTTTGAGATGCGGGAACTGAAAGTTGCTGGTTGCTTTTTCATTTGAGCTGAGCTGTGAGAAAGCAACGTCAATGTTCACTGGGTTCTAGGCATCCCAGTTGGCAAATCCACTGTCTTAAAACCTGTCCATGCAGCAAAAGGAGTTTCTGCAGCTCAGTTCGGTCTGTGCCCCTGCAACCCGTTAAAACTGATGCTCCCCGGTCCCCCTTTCACATCCAAACGGGTTGTGAAGCAGCTTTCTGTGCAGAAAGCCGCTGCCTTTTGTTTTACTCTTCTGGAGCCTCCTCTGCAGACAAGTGGTCTGAAGCAGAGCCCATGTGGGTGCTGGCAGCCCCCGCTGGCTGGGGAGGCAAAGTGCGTTTGGTTTTGGGTTTAACAAATGCCTCACTTCACAGCCAGAAACCGACTTCGTTTGTCTTAAGAAGCACCCTGGGGCTTAAGCACACCTTAATGGCAGCAAAAAAAACCCCACAAACCCCAAATAACCCCGAGATGTCTGTCACTGGAGTGCAGATCCCAGTGACACTTCTCAGGGGTGTCTGCTCTGCTGTGCCCCAAGTTCCCAGGGAGATGCTGCCCTGCAGAGCACCCCCAGTCTGGTCCAGCCCAAGAGCTCCAGGGCTGGGCACTGTCTGTGGCAGGGAAAAGGCTGCTGAATGCAGATGGCTACACCTGGAGAGGGAGAGGAGTTGTAGGAAAGGAGTTTGAGGGAAGGAGGGAGGATGTGTTAGGGAGAGGTACTGGGAAGGGCTGAGCAGGAGGCTGAGGGCACTGAACCACTGCTGGACAAATGAAACAACACTTTGCAGTTGTCTGGTGTCTTCCAACTCAGGCTCTCAAAGCTACTTAGAAATATGAGCTAATTAAACCTCCTGTGTTAATTAACCACACTTTGCTAGATGAGAACCCAGTTTGGAGAGCAGCTGTCCTCCAGATGCTGCACATTTCTTCCTCCTCATCATCATCACTGTGCTTCCTTGTGGTGAGGAGGACCTGACAGGAGGATGTGGCCGTGTCCCAGGGTGGTGGTGCCTCCTGCTCTCACCTCAGCAGCACGAGGGGGGCTCAGTTGCCTGGTCAGTGTTTTTCTGGATGGATGGAGCAGATCTGAAGCTGCCCATCTGCTTTTCCTGGGTTCCTCCCATCTGGCCCATTAGCAGCTTTGTTAATGCAGGAAAAACATGAAAAATAGGCAAAGGAACATGTTCAGCATGAACCTGACAGCAGTGCAAACCAAAAGTGGAGCAGATCCCTGAAGGCTGGGAAGGAGCTGGGATAATGTTGGGCCCTGGGCTATGGTGATGAGCTGCAGAGCTGTTGGTGTGGCCCTAGCTGTGGGAAACCTCGAGGACAAATCCAGGATGGTGCAAGGAAGCTGCTGCTTAAGGAATGGCAGCTCTGCTTCAAGTGGGCTCCCTTCTGTTGGTGCTCCCTGTGGTGCTTATTCTGGGAGACTGGGGACCTCTGAGCCTTCCCTTTGCTGTTAGAACCTTCTCCCAGAGCAGCCTGGGGGGGTGGGGTGTCCCATGTGGCTTAGCCCAGCTGGAGTGTGGGAAGATCCCCGTGGCTGGGTGGGAGCATCCCTCCAGGTGATTGCTTTATAGTGCAGAGAAGTCCCAAGTTAATGCTCTGAAGATCTTTAATAAGAACAAAATTGGATACAGAGCAAGGGACTGGAGAGGGTGATTAGAAGGTCATTTGTATGAGATGATTCTGAGTCTGTGTGTGGTGACTTATTTCTCTCTGCACGGTCTGTGTTGGGGATGACATGTATTATTCATCAGCAAGAATGGGTGTCTTCCCTCCTGGTTTTCTTGTGAAAATATCTTCTATTCATAGCTCTGCAGAAAAATGTGATATAATTTATCTGAAGGTACAATCGGATTTTTTTTTAATATTCCAGAGCTGTAGCAAGTGGGAAAAGTGGTGGTTAATATTCAGAGATACAAGCCTCCAAGTGTTTGGTGCACAATCACTTCTGAGGATGAGTCCAGAGCTGTATTCCTGAGTCATGGGTACCTGGAGATGCAGGTGCAGCTCATGGCTGCCCCTTGGAGCACCCCAGCCAGGCTGGAAAGTGTCCTCCTGCCTTGAGCTTCTTGCTGATGGGAAGGTGATGGGATTTCTGAAGCTGCTGACTTCCAAAAGCACCCAAGACAAGGGTAAAGCAAACCAAGGCAATGTATTCATGGGCTTGGTTTGCTGGTTCTCCTTTCCACTTGGCTTGCAAGAACAAGGTGAGGGTTGTGTTGGATGGATGTATTATGGTGCTGTTCATCTGTGAGCCACTGTGGAGGCTGCTTCTGAGGGCATCAGTGAGGATGATCCCCGTGGTGTGAACTGGGGAGCTGTGGGAAGAGCTGGTGGGGATGGTTGATGGAAAAAGAGCCATTTACATGGAGATGTGCACAGTGCAATGACATGTGGGAAAAGCAAACACTAATCAGAAATCAATCTCTCAACAAGCAAGGTGGTAGAAAGCAAGTAGTGACAACCTGGAGTAAGAACTGTCAGGTGTTTTCCACTAAGCTCTCTGTAGATTTGTTTTTCTACTGTAGAAATTTGAGGCAAGAACATGAGCTGAAGATCCCTCAGGAAATAGCAGTGGGTGATTTATTCACAGTTGGTATTTATTCACTATCTGTCCTGACGGTGTTTGTTTCTGTAGCCTGGAAATATATTCCTTTCTCTTGACCACTAATGAACTCCAGTGGGTACCTGTCGCTGCCTGCACAGCTGGTATGTGTCTGTCATGGAGCAGAATTCCAGGGAAAGTGCCCTAAAATCAGTGATGTGAACTCTTCCCGCCTCAGGGTTTTCACTGTTGCATTCCAAATTTTCAGGTAAAATAACATCTGTGAGCTCTGCATTAATCTGCACCTTTGATTTCTTTTATTTCTTTTTTTTTTTTTTTTTTGCTTCCAGTGATGGTGTGACCTCATTTTGAAAGGTCTGAGTAACTTGCATTTAGCCCCTGGAAATGGCATGGAGTGATACTCCTTTATTATATCTTTGGCAATAATTATTCCTCCTCCCCAAACATAACATTTTCCTCTTTATGAGAATTTGTTCTCATTCTCATTTCCATCCTGAAAGTGCTGGTTTCTGTTTTATTTTTAATTGAAAGGCTGGAGGGCAAATGCAATTAAACTGTGGTGTGTGAACTGTAACTTGTAATATTGCTAAAAAAACCCCAACCCAAAACATAAACCCACCTTGCCATTCACAAATGATTGCTCCCTAATCTGAGCTCCAGTGCAAACCCAAATTTGGATTCTAATCAGACCAAATGGGATCAAAGCTCAGAGGACTATGGGGGGGGGGAGAGGGATGGGCTGTGTGGGGCCAGGGCAAGCAGAGAGGTGCAGATGCTGGGTGGCTGGTGGCAGCATCACAGGGCTCCTGTGACAGCCTCTGCAGGGTGAGGGAGCAGTTCTGGTGTCTCCTGATGTCCTGGCTGCTGCCTGAGCCACCTTTTCCAGCTGAACGTATCCCCTGTGCAGGTTACTGATGGGAGAAGAGTATTCACTGTAGTTGATGTACTTCAGGAAAATAAACCTTTCCATGGTCCTCTGAAAACTCTCACTTGCTTGGGTTGTTATGGGATTTTGACACTGGAAGCTTCAGCTCTTATTAGCAGCAACTTTTTCCCTGCTTTAATTACTTTGTGGACTCAATATTTTTGAAGGACTAGGCTCCTGCATCCTTGTCTGTCTCCCCAGTGCTCATCTGCTTGCAAAGGAGTTTATTCTCTGGGGAGATGTCTCCGGGCTATGGATGAGATTCCAAACAGGGAGATAAATGTCTTGTCCATCACTTGTCTCCCCTGTTTGTGTTTTGTGTGAGAGGAGGCCAGGATGTGCATTTCCAATGAGCACAGCCCAGGTCTTATCTCAGGAGGGTTTGCTCCTGATGGTTTCTGAGGCCTCTTGTGTGTAGAGGTGCAGTGCTGGCTGGGCCAGTTCTGACAGATTCAGCCAAAGTTAATTACCAACTCCATAGAACTGTCCACATCAAAGGTTTTAAGAATTGCACTTGATAAGGAGTCACTTGTAATACCTTATTACTTCCCAGTTCTAATTATCCTTATCAGCCTGTGCTGGTAATTAGCATTGCGTGCAAGGCGAGGGCTGGTGTGGTGTCCAGGGAGCAGATGGAAATCTCTCCCTATTACAGCTGGAGAGACTTGCCAGTGACAGCAAGGTGACAGGCAGGTGATGGTCTAGCCATGTGCCACGGATGCTTTCCAGGCTGTGCCCAGCACATCTTGAGGATGCTTTCTGGGGTGGCTCATGGAGGCAGCTCAGAGGAGCATCTGCTCTGTGTCTGAGAGCCCTGGCTGGCCCATAAGGAGATATCTGCCTGTTGGGCCTCCTGAATTGCCCAGAAGGAGCAGCCATCCAAGGGCTTGTTACTGCTCAAAGCCAAAAGTCAGCCCTCTGCATTAACACGGGCTTTTTTTCTAATTCCATTAACTTGTGAAGAGGTTTAAGGGCAACTTTCAAGAGCTTTTATAGCTGTGAGATGTTGAGACCCTTCAAGCCATCATCTAGTGTAAGGATGTCCAGGCTGGTCCCTCATCTGTCTGCCTTTCTCCTGAGGAAATGCTCCAGAAGGTCTCTCTATAGGGACAGATCTATGCAGCAGACACTGTTTTGCTGCAGTCTGCAGCAGGGTGCTGCAGGAGAAAGGCAAAAGTGCAGGAAGACAATAAATGGCACCATTTACCAACCTCTGAAGCACAGCTCAGCTGCCCAACCAGCAGAAAACAGGGTGCAAGGAAATAGAGCTGAAGCTGCCCTGTTTGTTCTTCTAGGTGCAGCTATTGAGGTGGTGTTAATTGCCAGTGTATGGTTTTATCTTCTGGAATATGCTTTATTTTTCTTGCAAGTTTTGCTACTGTTTATTAGATATCATTTACTTAAAATTTACAGCATTTAAATGGGTTTGATTAAATTAAAAATAACAAAATTCCACCTGTTTCCAGGCTGTGGAGAGGACTTCAGTTAATAGGAAAATTACCCTCTCCATCCTGCTAATGCCAGACTCTTCTCCTGCTGTAATTCATGCTATTTTGCTGTTTTAATTAATGGCTTATTGAAATGAAAATATTGTGACTGTGTTTGCCACTATGGGTGAAGTGGGTCACCTTTCAGAATTCCTCTACTTCTCTGTGGGCAAACACAGGAATAAATTCCAAATATTAGATGCATGAAAAAGATGCCCTTGCCTACCACCTCCTGAAATCTCTCCAAGAAATCTGCTTTAGAGCTAAAAACCTTTTTAAAAGTCTAGGGAAACCTGAGTAGCTTTGTTTACTTTTTGTATGGTAAACAAAATAATTTCAGATTATGTGTTTAAAGCTGGGATCACACCTTCTGGGGTAGTTTCTTTAAGATCTGAAAGAAAACCTTAAAGGTCTATATGAAGTCTTACACTAAGCCTCCAGAACTGGGCTATAAAAGATACATATTCATTTATCAGGCAGCCTAGTTCCTTGTGTCATTCCTAATAAACGAGTTCTCATTGTGGGCTACTAATCTGGTGTTCACCATCAAGAAAACATGTATATATTTGGGAAAATATGCATATATTCCTAGTATTTACTGTGCTGGGCTCCTGAAGTCACAAAAGGGGTTGCTGAGAGGACTTCCAGCATTGTCATTACAGCATCGTTAGGTTACCCACAAAGCATGTGTTTTTTACCAGCAGGGTTTCTATCTGTTTTAAGTTGGAAAGTATTGCAAAAAAAAAAAAAAAAATCTTTAACAAAAAAGCCAGAGGCGAAGAAATCTTTGGAGTATTATCCTATTATGTCTAATACCAGAAGGATCAAAATTTCCCAGCTAGGAGGAGTACAATGATCTGTTGTAACTTGTGTTTTTCTTTTGCAAGTGCAATTCCAGTTGTGTGAGTGCTGGGAGGGGAGCTCTGCAGGGTACCACTGACCCATGTCCCTCAGCACCACAGCTCCACGGGGTCTTGGAAACCCCTCCAGGGATCCCAGGGACTCCATCCCTGCCCTGTGCAGCCTGGATCACTTGAAAAACCTTTCAGGGAATAAATTTTTCTTATCATCCAATCTAAACTTCCCCTGGCGCAGTTTGAGGCCAGAAAGCAAAATATGAAGTGTTGTGTGGATGGGCTGTGTGTGGCAGGTTT
>JAOEGS010009640.1:0-42811 GCA_025447755.1 Corythornis vintsioides
AGATTTTTTTTTTTGAAGGGTTTTTTTGTTGTTTGGGGTTTTTTTGTTTTTTTTTGTTTTTTTTTTTTTTTTGTTTTTTTTTTGGGGTTTTTTTGGGGGGGGGGGGGGGGAGGTGGGGCACACAATGTTGTTCCATTTTGCTCTGGACAGAAAATAGAACTAGTAAGAGGGAGAAGAGTATTAGACTTATTTTACAATTCAAGAGTTTCAGTTTGCTGCTCACTGAGTTTCCCTGCTTTGCATGTGAAATGCTCATGAAAGTCCATCTGGAAGGATTTGGCAGCCTGGCAGAGGAGCATCCTTATTAAAACCACAGAGGGTCAGATGTCCAACCCAATGTGCTGGCATCGTGTGTGCAGCTGTTTTTGGGGGGGTACAATGTGTTATGAACATACTTTCTTGTGTTTACAAGCACTTGAAAGTTCTGTGTAGGTTAGAAACAACTTCTTGAAATGAGATTGCTGCCTACTTCAATGTCTGTAAGGAAAAAAAGTGCTGTTTTGTTTGTTTGTTTGTTGGGTTTTTTGTTGGGTTGTTTTGTTTTTTTTTTTTGTGGGGAGATACTGTGGCTGAAATTGCACTTAGGCATTTACAACGTATATTGAAAAGTTTTTGATTCGCTGTTTGAGATCAGTGCTGAAGCTATTGCATCTAGGGATTATTCTTTTACTCCCCTTTTTGAGACCAGCAATTACAACTTCAAGTCAGAGTATGAAACCCAGCTGAACGTTAAACTTGGCTCTGAAAACTATTTCTAGGCTGTTAAATTGCAATAAATACTGACATTTCCAGAGCACTATACAGCTTCATCATCTTTAATCCAGTGCTTTCAGCTCCACCTTTCTTTGAGTAACAACCATGAATGTGTTTTAATTTGTTTTGAAAATACTTTGGGGAAAGCTAATTACTATTACCTGTTATTGACTATTTGAAATAATTGTTTCAGAAACTTGAAACTGTCTTTTATGACTAAAGAGGCAAATGCAGAAGGGCAAGATAAAGGCTATTATATCCAATGCTTGCTCAGTGAGTGTTCAGTAAAATCATTGTTGGCTGCCAGTGAGCTTTTACAATATTTTATGTGAATAAATATATTATATGCACATTTAAGTGCAATATGAACCAACAACTTGAAAAAAAAAAGGAAAGAGAAAAAAAAAGAGTGAATGCTACAACGTAAAAATTGCTTTATTTCTTTCTCCTGGGAAACAAATGTACTTGTGATTAGTCTTGAAAATTGTTCTCATTGTGGGCTGATAAGTTTAACCTGCAGAAGCTCTTTAGTCATCTACATTGTCCTTTTGTGTATAGTAAACCTATCTGTATTGTGTGCTTCCTGCATGTTTACAAGTGTCTTCAAACACTTTCACAGGGGATTTTATTTTTGTTTTCTGTGGTGGTTGTTGTGGGAGTACAGCCAACTAGAAGAATGGCTTTTGTAGAAGTTGATTGAAAGCACAATCAAAGGTAATGGCAGAAAAGGAAGAAATTGTAATAAAATGTAGAAGTGGACGTATTGGCAAATGTAATATACTGAAGGAATTGATTACAGATTCATTAAACACAATTACCCATTTGTTCGGGTAAGTTCCTGAACAGGCCTAGTAGAAGCTTGGAGGTGTTTAGAGAAGCATCATGAATTCCATATTTATTTGCCTTTGTTCACCATTGTAGATTAATACTGGGCTATGTGGGCCTTTGTGCAGAAGTGACAACTATTGTGTGGCTTATTTATTTAAGCGTTTTTGTAATTTAATTTTTAGAGGTCTTTTGTGATGTAAATGTTGTTGTTTGTCTGTCAAATCAGTCTGTTTAGGAAATGAACAGTCTGAAGTTTTTAAGATACTGACATAATATTGTTTTCTGGAAGACAGCTAGGATCTTGAAGTGTTTTTATTCTTGCCTGTTTACTGGACAGTATTTGTGATATTATGTGTATTCATTTCAATATTCATATTGAACAAATATAGAAGCAAATTGAGACATTTAGTAATGGTAAAATCTGGCATTCATTTCAGAATGAAAATGATGTGGTTTATCTTGGATTTCAGTAAGGCAGTTGACACTGTCTTCCACATCATCCTGGCTAAACTGAGGCAGTGTGATCTGGATGATCAGGTAGTGAGGTGGATTGGGAACTGCTTGAAGGAAAGAAGCCAGACAGTTGTGGTCAACGGGATGGAGTCTAATTGGAGGCCTGTAACTAGTGGGGTCCCACAGGAGTCATGCTGGGACCAGTTCTGTTCAACATATTCATCAATGACCTGGATGAGGGTACAGAGGCACTGTCAGCAAGGTTGCTGATGACATCAAACTGGGAGGAGTGACTGACACATCAGCAGGCTGTGCTGCCATCCAGAGAGAATTGGAGGCTGGAGGGTTGGGCAGAAAGAAATTTAATTAAATTTAACAAGGGCAAGTGTAGAGTGTTGCACCTGGGAAAGAACAACCCCAGGTATCAGTATATCTCGGGGACTGACCTGTTGGAGGGCTGTGAAGGGGAAAAGGATCTGGGAGTCCTAAATGATGGGAGGCTGACCATGAGCCAGCAACGTGCTCTTGCGGCCAAGAGGGCCAGTGCCATTCTGAGGTGTATTAAAAGGGGTGTAACTAGTAGGGTCAGAGAGGTTCTCCTGCCCCTCTACTCTGCCCTGGTGAGGTTGCATCTGGAGTATTGTGTCCAGTTCTGGGCCTCCCAGTTCCAGAGGGACATAGAATTGCTTGAGAGAGTCCAGCACAGAGTCACAAAGATGATGAAAGGAATGGAACATCTCTCTTATGAGGAAAGACTGAAGGAGCTGGGACTGTTTAGCTTAGAGAAAAGGAGACTGAGGGGTGACCTCATAAATTTAATATATATAGGGTGAGTGCCAGGAGGATGGAGCCAGGGTCTTCTCAGTGATGCCTGATGACAGGACAAGGGGCAATGGGTGGAAGCTGAGGCATAGGAAGTTTCATTGCAACATGAAGAGGAATTTTTTCACAGTGAGGGTGACAGAGCACTGGAACAGGCTGCCCTGGGGGGTTGTGGAGTCTCCCTCTTTGGAGACATTCAAAACCTGCCTGGACGCGTTCCTGTGTGATCTGGTCTAGGTGATCCTGCTGTGGCAGGGGGGTTGGACTAGATGATTTTTTGAGGTCCTTTCCAGCCCCTGAAATTCTATGATTCTATTATTTTGCCATTAGTAGCCAAAGAGCCTTGTGAAACAGCCTTACTGTTTTCTCAACTCCATATGGTGGAGTTAAAGAAAACAGGTTTGTTTTGTTTTGTTTTT
This sequence comes from Corythornis vintsioides, assembly GCA_025447755.1. Lineage (NCBI taxonomy): Eukaryota > Metazoa > Chordata > Aves > Coraciiformes > Alcedinidae > Corythornis > Corythornis vintsioides. The sequence goes on from JAOEGS010009640.1 coordinate 3,276, forward strand.
AATATTGTCACTTTCTAAAAAACCATGTCTATTTGCAAAGATCAAACATTTCTTTGTCTTCTGAGTCTGTGTTAACTTTTACCTCCATGACTGCTTTACATGTTTCTTTTTCCACATACTTGTCTGGGGAAAATTTTCTACTTCTGGAAGCTACTTTTATTTAAGAATATTCAGTAAAAGCCACCTTTAAACAGACTTGAAAATTAACTAGAGATAAGGCTCTGTTTTCACTGATGTTCAGGACAGACTATTCTAAATTGCCTTTTTAATGTTTGGAGTAAAAATAATCAGGTCAGGTGTTCAACATCTTCTTAGCGTGCACAAGTGTCAACATGTATTTCCTTTTTTTTTTTTTTTTCCCCCTTTACTGTAAAGTTTGTTTTATATTTTCATTTAATAGTCTTTAAGTGAACCTTCTGAACATCTGCAGTGTCACTTGGATTTCAGAATACTATCCTGGGACTAAGTTGATAGGTTTCTAGCTGCAAATGTGGGTGATTGGTCTAGGTGATCCTGCTCGGGCAGGGGGGTTGGACTAGATGATCTTCTATGTCCCTTCCAACCCCTAATATCTATGAATCTATGGATTCAGAGTAGAACTAGTAGTCTACTGGATTTTTTTGAAGTTTTTCTGGTTTTGATTTTTTTTGTTTGGTTGGTTTTTGGCTTTGTTAGCTTGTTTTTTTGAAATCTAGGTTTTTCTTTTGTAGGAGGCATGATACTTCCCCTTAAACTGCTATTACATTCAGGGTTATGGTTTTGGGAAATGCAGTAGCTCTTTGCAACTTGAAACTTAAATTTGTGTTAGTGAAAGTGCTACTAAATTCACATGGAAACCATTTTAGTGTCTTGTAATGAAGCCTTTTATAACAACACAAACTCATGTGTGTCTGTTGGAAATAAAAGCACTAATCCTTTAGCTGTTTTTTCCCAATGGGTATAAAAACCTTCATTACTTTAATTAGTAGATGGCTTTGAACAAAGCCTCCATGTTTTAAGAATGCTTTAAGACATAATTTAGGGGATTTTCTTAAGATTATGAGTACCTGTGTGTGTAATTGCTGGTTTAAATAGCTTTATTATGATTCCATGAAGGCTGTTTGTTTCAAAGCATGTTAGAACTTGTCACTTAGCATTAATTTTAACAGTCAGTTTTATGCTTTCTGTTAATAGCCAACACATGGTACTGTAGACCCCAGTTTCTACACAATATCAAGGCACATAAAATATATTTAAATAGTATTTAGATGTAAATAAGGAAATATTTAGGGCCCAATGATGGTGTAATGAACAATTTGTGGATAATTGCATTTGAGTAACTTTGTAATGCCTCTGTTTTTTCTTCTGCTTCAAGTGTAGAACATGACTTAAATATTTGAGAACCTGTTAGACTGATAGTAGGTAGCTTTTGCAGGTGATCTACATGCTCTTAGCTTCATATAGTGATCACATGGATGGAGTTTGCAGTCATGGGCTGGGGCTCAATTTTTTTGCAAGGTGGACAAGTGAATAGGTCTAAGTACAGATAAAAGCTTTATTTTAAAAAGGTTCTCTGGTAATTAGGTGAGAAACCCCAGTATAACCATTTGGTAGGTATATTTGAAAACTTTATTTGCTCTGCACATAAAGGTACTATATTTTATTTTAATTTAAGCATGTTGTGGTGTTCCCTCTCAAAAAAAGTAGGTACCCTTTTTGCTCACATACTTAATTAGGGGAGAAAGACCAATAGGTAAAAGTACTTTTCATAAAATTTCTTCGTGGGCTCTCTACTCCTATGTTCTTTTTGTTCATGTTACTCTGAGCAGTGGTGGTTTATCTGTAATGATGTGAGAACATAACCAAGAGTTAGGCGCTTATTTTATTGTTTATTAAACCAAGGGTACAGCTGAGAAGTGCAAGCTCTTGATCATAAATGCCTTTGTTGAAGTCTGAAATTAAAACATCAGTATTCAAAGCTAAATAGAAAGTGAAGACCTGTGCTTGTTCAAAATGGAGACAATTTTCTTCATAGCAGCTGGTAGGGGACTATGTTTAGGATTTGTGAGAGAAACTGTTGATAATACAGAGGTGGTTTCATTCTTGTGGTTTCATTTTTCATTTTGTAGCTTTTGCTTTACTTCCTAAACTGTCTTAATTTCAACCCAGGACTTTTGTTACTTTTACTCTCCCAATTCTTTCCTACATCACACGGGGGAGCAGTGAGCAAGCATCCATGTGGTGCTTAGTTGACAGCTGGGTTTAAACCATTGCTCAGGGTTCAGTTAAATAAAGGTAAGTTTTACCATCTAGAAAAAGGAAAGGTATCTCCTAGGAGGGGAAGTGGGAGAAGAGTAAACAAGGTGAAGAGTATGTTCTTGGTGGTGGGAAGAAATGAGAAAGCAATTGCCTCTTAAGAGGAAGAGACAGGCAGGTTTATAGCTGGTAAAATGTGAAGAGCTGGTTGTGGAGGGTGAGTTCATACTAAGTCTATAATTTTTATTTTATGACCTATTGGATATATTTGGTATCTAGCAGAGTTATGAATTTTAGCTGTTATGTCATCTTAGTTGCCTGTAAAACTGCATCCTCCGTTCAAAAGCTCATATTTGAGAAGTGGTGTGTAGGTTTTCCTTGAGGATGGCCTGAAATATTGGAGATGAACCAACTGTTTTATGAGGAGTGTCCTTCTACTGGTATTTGGTGGGGTTTGTGCAGAATAAATTGTCTGCAAGAATGTACTTTTTTTTTTTTTTAACATCTGTTCATGTTTATTTACCATTCTCCCAAATATCCTAAAACAGGAACACATGATGTTATAGTAATGCAAGAAACACTGGTTTGATTTGAGTTTTGATTGTTGTTTTAAAAATCTGTGCACAAAACTTGCTTATTAAGAATAAGTGGGATGAGCTTAATATTTGTGAGATGCCACAATTTCCTTTGGTATTTAACTTACTACAAATTATTCTTGCTGCTTACAATGTTTATCTTCTAATTCCCAAGCATCTAACTGAGGTTTATTAAGTCTTATTTCACAGCATCTGAAGTAAGCCTTTTAAACTGAGAGCTTAAAACTTGGTTTTTTTTCCTAGGTGCTCACACATGTATTGTTCTCTGTCTTTTATGTCTGGTGATGTATTGTTTTTTAAGGCGATATGAGAAGAGAGTTTTCTTTATGAGGGGAAAAAGATCCCTTACCTTCCTTTCCATGGCCATAACAGGTTTGGGGTTTTTGTGGTCTGGGTGTTACGTTTTGTTTGGGTTTTTTGTTTGTTGGTTTGGTTTTTTTTCCCCTCAAACATATGATAGAGCAGTTATGCAGAGAAAATAACAAGGCACTCTAATTTTGCTGCTCTTGCAAAGAACACAGACATGCCTGGTCCTGGCATGAATGCTAGGACAGGTTAAAGGCAGAGCTATACTCTGACAGAGCTTGTTACACCCCTTAGAGTTTGGAAGTGATTTGCCACGCTGCCATTCTTTTAGCTGCCAAAAAGAGAGGAGAGGGCAAAAAAATAACAGTGGTTGAGTGGAAAAGGGTAAAATGAACAAGGTTGTAAAATAATTTAAAAGCTTGTCTTGTTGATTCTCTATTTAGAAGTTGGAATTTATTATTGGTGGGCTAGGGCTACCTGGAGACAGTTTACATTTCTGTATTAGGTCTGCACAGGAGCAGGTATAAGCAAGGGCGTTTCTGCACAGCAATCCTTGGTAGCAACTATAAATATCAAGCTATTATTTCTAGAAGCAGACACTGTCTGCAAAAACATGCTGTTAACTCCAGAAAGTGCAGTCACTTAGATGCTTGGCTCAAAAGCCAAATCATTGAAGAGAATTAGTTCTGTTCTTAATTGTTTGTAAGTACAAGTATTAGATTACACCCAGTTGTTTTGATTGGGTGCTTGCAAGTTGGTTTTCTGATCGGGAGAGTTGCTGGAAAAGAAAAAGGATCTTTTCTTTATCTTCAATAATGGAGACAGAAGTATCACTGATTGCTCTATTCAACATTGTCTGTTTATGTGCGCTGGTTGCACATTATCTAAAAGTACAAAAGAGATTTCCAATCTGAGAAACACAAACTCAGTTAAAGAAAGTTCTTTCTCTCCAGAACTGGTCCTGAGATGTACCTTTCATTAATTCATGTGGAGTGTTGTGAAGGTTTTCTTTGAGTTGAAACTCCTCTGTCCCACAATTTCTGAATCCCTTCAAGTCAGGATGCATTGGCCAGGCACATGGTTTAACTGTAAGGACCTTATGCTGCCCTGATTTAGTTGGAACGCCTAGGGAGTCAAGGAAGTTGTTACAGATGTGGGCTAAAAGTGTTATACCCCACATGCTCCTTTCCTACCTCTCTTTGTTACTTATGAACTCTCTGGGTCACTCTCCCACGCCTGTCACATTTTGGGGATTGCCAGCAACAGCCATTTCCAGTTAGGACAAGTCTTTATTTTTTATGTTTTTAGACACTACTGTAGCTAAATTAATAATATACATATTAAATTAATAATCGATTTGGTTTAATAGCATGGCATTCAGTGCAACCCAGAAAACACGTTTGGTTTTCACCTTCTTTATTGCAGGGGCTGCACAGCCCATATTCAGACTCTGTATCAAGGAACCATCATTTCCAGATGTCTACTCAGTTCTTGGGGTTTTGTCCACTTCCTTCTTACTTGCATACTGAAATATGCTCATATTCATGGCAAGAGTCTTCCCTCCATGCTCCCCATTGCAAGCAGGACTTGGTATTCCTTTTTGTCCCATTGTAGTGGTTTCCTGGTGCTGTTATTCTAGGCATCTTCTATCTCACTGATTCTTGTCAATACCAAGGTAAGCATCATAGCACTGGGGTGCAATAATTGTCCTTGTACTCTGGTTTTTCAATTCTTTGGCAATCAGAGCTGGTAAAAATCTTGTTTGGCAAAGTTCTCCAGAGGAATGAAAGATCTATATCCCCTTTCCACTGCAATCAATTCAGGCCTGGCAGTACCCAGATGATTGAAATGCTTCTATTTTTGAACTTTCTCGCATGTTAAAGTCAAATAGACTTAACTGTCCTACCATTAAATACAATATTCCTTTTAACTGAGTCTCACCAGCACAATATTGCTTCGGCTAAAATTGGTACTGAATTGAAATTATTAATTAAAGCTTGTTAACCATTTGGGTAGGGCTTCTGTTCTCCTGTAGGCAGTGCAATGAGGACATCCATTGATTTATGTCTGGGTTTTTTAAAATAGTTTACTCACAACTGTAAATTGTTACCTGAAAGGAAATCATAATATGGTGGCTGCCAATAAGCTTGTTCTATGTATCAAGTATCAAGAGAAACTCAGCTGTTGTTAGTCAACTATAACAAAACCAGTAAAACTCTTCTTTTCTTGAACACCTTAGTGATGAAAACTCTTTTTCTTCCTCTAGCAGAAAATAAAATTGCATTCTTGTGAAATCTTTATGCGAGCTGGATTCTACCCTGCAGGGGTACATGTACCTCCCTGCATCAGTGAGGCACAATGAGCTTGGCAGAGAATTTCTCCCCAAGGAACGGCTGGTGGTCTTCGAATTGTTCTCATGCCTTGGGCTTCCTGAAGGAAGGGGGCAATTTATATAATCATTTGCTTCATCTGAACTTTTATTTTTTTTTCAGTGAGAGAGATGTCAGCTCTTGTGACTTAAATGAACTTCAGCAGAGGCATTTTGATTGTATCTCTTTCACAAGGATGCTGTTGCCACTTCAAGATATAAGGAGTTATGACCCTGAACAATTATTTTGGCTTAAAAATTATGCACAGCTTTAAAAAAACTCAAATCAACAACTCAGAAGAGTCTTTGGAAAGCATTTGATATTACGGATCCAGGAACTGAGAGTTACTCAGAATTATGCCAGAAGTTGTGAGACATGCAATAAAATGGTAAAAATTGGCAAGTGTGTTATCAGTGGAAAGAAACATCCTTTGTTGTTCACCTTTGAATAACCAAACCTAATGCATTTTGCAAACACAAAGTACTTGTAGCAATAATTTTTTTTGTATTCTGACGTCCTTACTTTCCTGTTACTGCTGAAACTGGTAAAAGCTATAATAAAGTTGTCATACCTAACTTGAAAATGCATTTAACATTAAATTCTTATTTTAATCTATTTTTGAAATAAAAAGGCTATATATTGGGAATTGAACCAGATACTAACAACATGATTTTTTAAAATGACAGTAAAAAATTCTAGAACAAACTGGGGGGGAGAGGGGTTAAGGAAGCATATTATCTGAGGTACATGTTGTGATGCAGCACTGGAGTCTTGCACGAAAATGTAACTTTGGAAAATGTAACTAATTTGTGTCTGAACTGTATATAATTAATTTTTTAAATAGGAAGAGCAATTTGAGATTGTTTCAAGCTGTGTGTAGAATGTAGAAAGTGTTTAATTTTCTTTTTTTTTTAAATTATGCTCATGCATAATAAACAGTGAATGTGGGGTGTAAATTAAGAGAATATATATGTGTACTTTACTGTTATTATTACTAGTCATGTGTTTTGGAACTGAAGAGAAAATTACTATTGGTTAGGTATTACATTTGTTAAAGGTAGTAGTCTATTAAAAGTATTTGTCTATTCTGCAGGACCTGTTAAGTGACGTAAGTCAACTTTTTTCACTGTGAATGCAGATTAGTGGTATTATATTGTCAGCTTGAAGTTGACATCTGGTAGCGTTGCCTGATGAATTAATCACAGTGGGTAGGGCAGTTTTTGGAAAAAATGGTTTAAGTAAATTCAGTGAGGTGACAGTTTGTCAATTTGTGGTTGCAATGAACTACCAGGTTACAGCCTGTCTGGAATAAATAATTGAAGCACCTCCTTAGATACCCAGGAAGCAAGTTTTTCCTCATTGCTCAGCTTGGGCTGTAGGCTTTGTGTTACTTAATAGACACAGAGTGGGATTATTAATACAGCAGAAGCATATAGAATATTAGAGATTTTGGGTTGTTGAATACTGCTGGCCACCATTTAAAGAGGCGTTTTTAATTCTGCAAATGATATCCTTGTGTATGCAATGCAGTTGTTTGTTAATACCTCAAAATTAGAGCAGTCTATTTTTCTATATTTGGTAATGGACATATTGTTGTAGAAATACATTGAAATAACATCCAAGAGTATTAGCTTTTCTATTTGTGAATGAAATTACACTGATAAATCATGTTGCTTTTTTCATGTTCATATATATAAAAAAGCTGTGCTTTAATTACAGAGTGATGAACCTTATCTGTGCTTTCATTGAAACAGCAAATGCAGGTGGTACTGCTTTGCAGTGTACTCAAAAGCACAACCTGAGCCCATGCCACGCTATTGAGCTAGCATCAATCTGCATGACTCAATGGCTCGTACTGGTGAAGTTGTAAAAACTCAGGATCAGAGGCAAGTTATAGAGCTTGTGCCATTTTCAGTGCCAATAGGACTTTTCTGCTGTTGGTGTCGAGTTCCATAGTCTAGCACCGCTATATGTTGTGTACGTGTTGCAGACCTTCGGTCGCATGTTAGGCGTGCCACGAGTTAGCGGCCTGTTGTTCCTGTTCCGTGTCAGAAAGGCAACATTTGGTGGGAGTCTGCTGAACATACTCAGAAGCCAGGTGAGATGTAGGTATATGGTGGAATTAGGAAAGAGTCCCTAATGAGCAGATGCTTCATTTTGCTTTCTGTTCTTGCTGGTAGGCACTTAGCTTGTGTGTCACTGAAAGCAGCCCTGTAGGTGCCCAAATACATGTTCTTTCAGGTTTTCTCAGTCACCAGCTTTTTCTCTAAAGCTTCCAGTAAAGGCATTAGATGGGTCTTGTAACTGAAATAACATGGGTTCAAAACAAATGGATAAACCTCACCTGTTGCTACCAGTCCCTTCAAACTGCTCTATTGCAAGTAATTTAATAGCAAGCCAGAACTGAAAACAATTCTCATCATTCGCATTTTGAAAGTATTTTCTTCATTTTTGTTTCCTCGTGTTTTTTGTCTTGCGTGCGACTATAATATTGTTCATTTTAGTTTTGTTTTGTTCCCTTGCTCTTAAATTTCTCTTTAATGTGACCAAAAACAATCACAGGAATACTTTTAAATGCAGACAGAAAATAACTGGTTTGAAAAGCTTAATACAGATTGGTGCATGTAGCATCCCTCCTCCATAAAGCTTTTGTGTAATTATTTAATGCTTGCAAAAATAATGCTTTAAAAAAATAAATTGTGGAATTCACACACCACACTCCTCACTGGTTGACTGTGGAAGCTTTTTATATTGCCTTACTAGAAGAGGTTTTTTACTTGGAGCAGCGTTTGGATTTTTTACAGTGCTGTAGCTTTACTTTTCTACTTACTGTTTTAACACAGAGTTATTGTTTGGAATGTCACTTCTAATTTTGACTGTCAGTTTAGGTCTCAACTTGATATAGCTAATAGTAATTTTTTAAAATTTTTTTTTTTTCCCTCCTCTCTACAGCAGCAAATCTGTTGTAAAACCCTTTCATAATGACACGCTTCCTCCTCACACCAATGGTACATTGAGTCAGATCTACAGGAATGCAAAAATAGCTCAGACATGCCACTCTGAGTGACAGTTTAAAGGTTTCTCAGTGCTTTCATTTTTTGAAAGCTTCCCCCCAAGTCTAAAGAAAAATGGCAGGCTGAGTCTGTAGTAACATAGCTACAAATTCCCATGACAACATAAGTTACAAATTCAGTGTACATAGTTAGAAACAATTGAAAAAATATACCACTGTAATTTCAAATAATCTGCACTTCCCTCAGTGCTGTAGAATGTGTTTTCAGTTGTAATGCTTCCTAGCTGCAAAAATGCTGTATTTATACTTTTTCAGAATCTCCTTGATGCAATGTATGTTTCACATTGCTCATAAATCTTGGAGCTAGGTACTGGAATGATGGCTGCCTTTACATAAAATGGAGTTATGTAGGTCTGAGTATGCAGCAGATAGCTGCTCGAGTTTTGGTGTGACTGCCTCTCATTTCAAATGGAGGCATGGACTCCACGGGATGGAGCTATCTTCACTACTCTGATTTGAAACTCTTAACAGTTAGACAGTAGTGAATTTAGTAGTATAGTGGGATTTGGGATTTACAGGATCATACTGACAGCAAAGCTTGTCCAGTCATTTGGTGAACTGAATTGGAAGGGTTTCTGGTAACTAGGTTTTGGGCAGTCTCCTAATTCAACAGATTTACTAGGATATTTAAGATAGATTAATGAATAATTTATTTTCCTCTTCAAATCAGTGCTTCAAAACAATTTCCTGCTCTGGAGAGAGGTGAGGTGCCTGTGGAATTGTCAATATTTTAAGCAAAATGTAATAGTTCAGGGCCTTGTTGCTGTTTGGCATTTGGATTGGTTTGGAAAGATTTTTATAACAATTATCTCAAAATGCCAATGATAGAAAGAATAAAGCCAATATACGGTTTTCTAACACATTACTACAGATCTATTTTTGTTCCTATTTGCCATCCAGAGAGACAAGATCATTGTTAGTCTTTTATTAAAATCAAACCTAGAAGAAGAAAATATCTGCTCATGTTAGGCACCTTAACAGCAACATTTTGTATCTCTTCAGATACTGGAAAACAAAGCTGATTTGTATCAGATATGTATAATAGTTCCATTGATGATGATTTTGTCACTTCATTTGTATATAAATCTTTGGTTAGCTTTTTGTGTGACAGACAGAATATAGCTCACCTAAATGATGAAAAGGCTGCAGTAATAGTATCTTTTCTTCAGTTTTGTACCAGGATGTGGGAGATGTCTTGCAGCAACATTTGCTTTCTTTTCTGGCAGTATTTTGCTCTTTTGTTTTTATATTTCTATTCTTTTTTTTTCTTGTTTCTCTTTGTTCTCTTTCCAAGGTAGAAGGTAAATGTATATCCTCTGATCACTGTACTTGATTGTGTAGCTTGGAAAAGAATTTACATTCATTTGAAGTCCCAGCCTTGTTTCATTCCAGCTTCCACTGGTGTAGGGAGTGGAGTAGCTTGTCTTTAAAAGGGCTCTTGTGCTGCACCATCTGTTGTCTTAAAATGCAGAAAGCTTTAGATACTCTGAACCATCCTTTTCTAGACACTGTTCTATATCAACTGCGTTGTGAGACATCTTAGTAATACACATTCTTGCTAATGATTTGATAGTTATTTTTTGCTAGCCACTTGCCAAGTTGTTTGCATTTTACGTACGGTACGGCTTCCAAGCCCAAACATCAAGCATTTCGGTCTTGGCAACTCTAGTGAACTACATAGAAATTGTGAGTCTTCATTCCTGGCCTTTCAAATACCTGACTTGTCTGAAAGCCATGCAGCAGGGAGTTGCCCCTCTTTATATACTAATAGCCTTCTGCTTCTGCTGATACATGTTTGGGGGAGACGTTAAGTTGAGGGAGTGATGCACATATGTTTCATCTGTGGGGTGTGAATATCAGCAGAGGAACTCTTTTCTGTAGGGCTTAAAAGGGAAAAAGCTGTTAGAGTTGATTGACTGGTTTTTGGACAGAGAGTGGAAATGAGTCTTTGATGTACTCACAGCTGAGTGTTTAATTGTCTCAGACCCTTGTTAACTTCTGAAATAAACCCCTTCTTTTGGCCATGGCTTTTTCTGAAATTTTGCCAGCTCTTGAAGGATTCAGGTTGCGTGATCCACTTTTCAAGTGAGGGTTATCTGGGAGACTGTATCATGTTGGTATCTTGCTTCAAAATCTTAAGAATTAGAAGAGTTATTATCATCACTGCAGTACAGAACTTTTCCTAATTACTCTGATGTTTGTTTTTTAAGCTATTATTGTCTATTTTCCCCAAAAGGCTTCTTGTATTTTACTTTCCCCAGTAGAGCCTGAAATAATACCTCACTTGATAGCATCTGAGAATTGCCTCTGGGTTACCATGTATTCTCAACTTGCTGAATTCTATAAATAAAGGAATATTCAATGTAACAGTTGTATTTCTCCCAAAACTGACTGCACTGTTTAACTGCTTTCTCCTTTTTTTTTTTCTTTTTTTTTTTTTTTTTTCCCCTGCTCTTAAATGACCAATTCGCTGTTTTTCAGCCTACAGGACAATACACCCCTTTTAGGCCACATCAGTCTGAATGATATTTAAAAGAATCCAATGTACAAGTGGTTTTTAGATAAGTCTGCTGGCTTCTTTTTAGTCCATTAAGCCTTCTCTCTTGACTTCTGGCTTATTTCAATATCGTGCTATTTCCCTGCTCCTCTCTTCTGTTTTTAACCTTTTGTCACCTTGATTTGTGCTTTGATAAGTGGCCTGAAACAGTGGTAAAAGGTGGGGTGAAGGGAACAAATACACACTTAAATCAAGGAAATCCTTGTTAGGTTTTCTGAAATGTTACCTGTTTGTTACTCATCAGTCTTACTGTAGTCTAGCAGCATTAATTTTTCAATTTTTCACTTATGAAAAAAATGGTATTACTAGATAAGCAAAGGGTCTTTTTGTGAGAAAATGCATGCATTTAAAAATGAGAATGCAACTCTTAGCAAAAAGTTTTGAGTCTGATTCTGGCAGGCCAAATAACACAGAATAAATGCAGAGAAAGAGGTAGACAAGAAAACAAATGTATTAGGCAGTTGTTATAAATGTGAACTTTTTATGTACCATTCATTAAGTGATAAATACATGAAACTGAAGTTCAAGCTTTTGGTGAAATTGTTCAACATTACAAAAAAAAAAAATCATATTAAGGATCACTAGGAATAAAGAAGTACCTGAGGAAGGAATGTTGAGATAAGAATTTACATTATTACCTGCAGAATGAAAGACATGTAGATGTGGTGTTCAGGGATATATTTTGGTGGTGACTTAGGCATATGGTTTGTTGGTGACCTGGCAGTGGTGAGTTAATGATTGGACTTGGTAATATTAAGGGTTTCATCTAACCAAAATGATTCTGTGATTTTATGATTATAAGCTTCACTGAAGTAGAGAATGTGCAATGTGATGTTCATGTTGGGAACTTTAAACATGGAAGTTGATGAGTGCATGTTCTAAGGATTATTTTTTACTAGATGTTAGGGGTAAAAAATGGATAATAAAAGTTCTAAGGGGAGAAAAAGATAAATTCTGAGGAGGTGATTGATAGCTTCACTCTTCTGAAAAATGAGTCACACTTACTAAACGAGAAGAAGAATTTGCATCCTCTCTGCAGAGAGCTCACAAAAAGTGATAGTGGTAATTTGTTTCATATTACACTCTGCTATAGGTCTGTATCGCTTAACAGCATTTGAATTGCATAGCCAGGGACAATATTCAAAGTTTCAAGTGATGATAAAGAAATCTCTTTAAAATAAAAATTGAAGAGAAATGCCTAGATAGCATGTTATTTTGTTCACTTGAATGTATCCTACACTTTGAATAGACTCCAATATTTGATTCAGCCTTACTAGTAAATATGGAAGTTGGAATGAGCTGGGCTTGCCTGAATTGCTCAGGGATGTGGTGACACCTAAACTTTTGAATACCTACAATATGACCAAAACCTAACTACTCAGTTCATTTTTTCTTAGTTTCCTACATGGTCTTTTCTAACAGTTTATTCCCATAATAGTTCATTAAGCTGAAGTAGGATGGCACAGATTGGTAATTAAAAAATGCCTGTATCCATCTGCCTAGTGACTGTTAAGCTTTGTTGTCTTTGTATCTACACGTCATGTTGGCTATGAACAGCCAAACAGAAGGACTTCCCAGTCAGGTTCCAGAGCCCAACATTTTGTCATCTTTGTCTCACAGAGTTCTGAAGCCTCTGAAGTGGTAATCCTGGAGCGCTGCTGGATTGTGGAGTTCAGGAGTAAAACAGATGCTTCAATAGTTCTCAGTAAGTAAGACATAGCTCAATATGTTGGTGAGAATTTCTTTCTGTCAACAAAAATGACAAGGAAAAAAAAAACCAACCCAAACCACCACTGTAAAAGCTTTGTTAAAAGCTTATAAAAAATGCATTGTGTTAGGTGCATACATCAAAATACTGCTTGTCCCTGAATTCAAGCCTAAAAATAAAATCCTAAAAGCTATTGTTTTTTTGTTGTTGTTTTTTTTTTTTGTAATCAAATGAAATTCATATGTTCCATTTGTCTTCTGATAATATAGTTTGAGGTCCTGTTTTGTTAGGTACTATGTACACTATGGATTTTATGTTGGTGGTTATCCAGTTCATCTTAATCTGGAATGATTAATCATTTAACCTTCCTGTTAAATGAGAGGCTTGTTATTTTTCTCAACTATCAGCCATTAATAAAGTAGTAAAAAACAGTAAAAAAATTAATTAGTTGTTTCACATCTTTTCACTAAAATAATGATTCTGATTTTATTTGGAGACAGTGCTGACACAGAGTTTTCTCTGAAGAAACACCTAAAATAGCCATTATGTTAGATTTTATTTATTTTTTTTTTTTTGTGACGTGGATGCTTTCTGGTGCTTCTGCAGGGTTTTGAAGTCCTTAGATCAATTTCCTATTTTCAGTTAGTTAGAAATGGTCAAAGAGTAGTTTTGGTAAGCTAGTAAAACTAGCTATGGGGAATAAATGGTTATGTTGCATTTGAGAGCTTGATGACCAGCTTTATACTTAGAAGTTCGTTTTTTTTGTGTTTTGTTTTGTTTTGTTTTGTTTTTACACTTGCCAAAATATCCAGTCCATTTGAAGGAAAATGTTGCATTAATTATGTGTTTACCCTCACTTGCTGAGATGATTCTTAGTGTGTGGTCATGTTGGAGAAGGCAATGACTTATAGTTTGCTCATTATGGGTTTTATCATTTTCTGGGTAGTGTTCTAGGAAAGATCAGAAATCCTGCATCTTCAGTGATGGAATTAAATCTTGTCTTGTGTCTGATGTTGAGACACTGGATCAAATACAACTTCCTTCTGGGTTTGGAAGCATTGCTTTGCCTATCACTGATGAATGATTACCCTTGACTTCCAAATTGAGACTTTTGTGATTGTGCCTTGGTTGAACTAGTTCATCGATGAGAATCATCAACTTTATGAGGCGGTGATGTTACAGTTTGAGTTTAAATACAATCATGTCAGTTCCCTTCTGGCATTTCTTTTATACTGCTTTAACATTATGGTGCTGAACTGAATCAAGAACATTTTTGTAATTGCTGCCAGGACTCTTGTAATTACCTTTGATGCCAGCAAACAGGAGAGTTTCTGTGGCAGTGAGACTGGAGAGTTTTAAGTCCAAAAGCTGCGGAGGTAGACAACAATGAATATTGAGTAACCTGGGACTGTGGATATGAGTATGTGAATCTGTGTGGCAGAAGAAATATGCTTGCATAGTTGTGAGCCAAAACTTTTAACTTGAGAGAGATTTTTTCCAAACCAAGGTTATTGAAAGTTGGTACTGTATTTAGAGGTAAGGGTACCATTCTGACCAGCCTCTACAGACATATTATAGCAGGAGAGAGGAAACAGTACAGAAAGCTTCAGGTAGGCAGAGCCAACAATTAGGTGATGAATGCCTGAGGCACGACCCAAGGAATACAGTAGGAGATAGAGGAAGAGACAGACAGGTTGAGGAGAAATGGATTTTAAACTTGACAATTTTCCTGTTCCAGAGAACAAGGACAAACCTAGCTGATGATTTGTTGGATGGGAAAAGAAAAAGAAAGCCAGACTATTATGAGGTATTAGTACAAAACTGAAGTCAAGTGAAGATGATATACTATGTACTGAGTGAGGATAAAACTCCCAAAGTTAAATAATAATCCATATACTGTAGGAGAGAACAAAATTTAGAAGACAAAACTGGGGAGAAAAGCAAGTCTCAAGAAGTAAGGAGAGAGGTCTTCCTAATGGGGGTTTAGCTCAAGAAAAACAAGCTGCAGTGGCACAAGAATACATTGGACATTGTGAGCTAAAAATGCCCTAATATGTATGTGTCAAATTTCTTGAGGAACAGATGGAGCAGAGCTCTGCCAGAACATATCAAGAAAGGAGGCAGGCTTGATCTGTGAGATTTACCTTGTGGAGTGGCTGGGAGGGAATGTTTTCTTCTTTTTTCAGGTAGCCAGATGAAGAAAATGGGCTGTGGGTTCAACTTGGAACCATTGGGGTTGTAGTGAGCTTTTGGCTGATCAGCTCTGTTTTTCCCTGAGTGGTTGGTGGAATCCTAGGAGATGTGAGTAAGAGCGAGAAATGGAAACTAACAGGGATAGATGAGAATGTAATAAAGGGCAGTGGAGTAAACACTGAGGAGGAAAAATAAGGACACTTTTATGCAACATCTACTGATATTTTGGAGCTGATCATCCCCTCAGGGTGATGTGGGCATTGAATCATAAGGGGAGTGCAGAAGAGGTCAGGCACTTGAAGCAGAGAATCCTGTCAGTGTTTCAAGTATAGTGCTCCCAAAGCAGCCTAGCTCAGAAGTGTTTCTAAGTGGACCATGAAAGGAAACAAAGAGAAGGATTTGTCAGGTGAACTCTCATTCTGTACGTGGCTGGTTGCTTGTGTGCCCTTGTCACATGACCTGTTAGCAGAACAAAGAAGACACCTGTGTGAGATGGATGTGATTGAATGTGGCAGTTCATATGAGTGTGATTCTTTCCTGAACTCCTGGCAGGTGTGACAAGGAGAGCGTTTCAACCTGTCTGTCCAAAGAGATCTTAAACCTATGCACCCAAGTGTTGGAGCGGTGCAACATTTACCTGCATTGCCTCAGATTCTCCTTGGGAGCAACTGCCATGTTCACACCTTGTGCGGTACAGGCAGGCACTGTAGCCTGTCCAGACCCAGAACGATGTAACTGTGGCTGTTCCGTGTAGCTGTGTCTCTGCAGCACCTGGAACCCCTGACACATGCAGTTGCTCTACCTGTGTGCTGCAGGAGGCACTCAGTGAGGGGAGGCTGGAGCGGCCTGCATCACACTCAGCAGCTCCAGGTGACTGACTGGCTATGGGGCACAGCACAGCCCCTGGGGCTTCCAGCGATACCCTGGGGAAAGGGTATTGCAGAAAGAGTAAAACACTGACCAGGAGAGAGGTGTGAGGGGAACAAGGTGTGAGAGAATGCCTCTAAGTGCCAGAAGGAGAGAAGGGGAGGAAGTGCTCCAGGGGCCTGGGCCCAGAGTCCCCAGCAGCTCCTGGTGGGATGCCATCACAGCAGGGATTTCCCTGTTGGCTGCAGCCAGGGGTAAAGGGTGGTGAAGGAGGAAGGAAGGGAGGACCATAACCACCCCAGCTCCCAATCTCCATGCTGCTTGGGCTATGGACAAGGTAGAGGAGTCAGGAGTTGAGCCTGGGAAAAAAATATGGGAATTGGAAGGATGGAGGGGAGAAAAGGTCTTAATTTCTTTCTAATCAGCACACTTTTAATTTGAAGTATTTTTTCTGTAAGTCTCTTTTGTCCATGATGGTAATCAGCAAATGTTCTCCTCATCTTTATTTCAACCCACAAGCTGCTGCCTATTTTTCTTCCCCAGCCTTCTTGAGGAGGTAGAGAATGGCTTGTAGCTGGCCAAGGTCAACACACCATAGTGTGTTTTCCATCAGGTGTTTCTCTTAAGTGTTTTGCACACTTCTGGATGTGTCAAGTGTTTGAGCAGAAGATGCAAAAAGAAAGGAAATGAGGATCAAAAAGTTGCATTAATGTTGGTAGGTTTTGGTCACTGGTAAGTCTCTCCAGAAAAGGGCAATTAGAGTTGTGTGGCTGCTATTAGAACCTGTCCCAAGAACAATGCCAGTTCACCACTGTGTTGTATAGTCTTGTGTGGGTGAGAGCAAATAATTCTGCCTCCTTTATTCCACCTGGTGTTGTCCAGTACAAAATTGGAAATGAACCTGAGAGACACAGGAACAGTGAAATGCATTCAAAAACTGCTTTCTCTTGATCTGTACATCTCCCATTTTTCAGGATAAGAGATTCCTTTGACAATGTATTAATTGCATCATAGTGTATAGTCCCTTAGTGAGAACTAGCGAGGTGAGAGCTCTGACATCCCAGGCAAGGCTGGTGAGGTGTGAGGAAGAAGGGAGGGATAAGAGAAAGACAAGGGAGCTTTTGACGCAAGGTCACAGTTGTCTAAAACATTGCAGTGTAACAGGCAAAAAAACCAGGCCCGTGTCAAGGCGTTACTCCTAAGAGGGCCTTTGCCATTTCTGGTATGTAAGCTTCTCAGCTTGAGCTTTTACTTTGCCTTCAATAGTAATGGCTTGGAAAGACAGGTCAGTGTTACTCTTTGTTTTAAAGATGGAATAACTGAAGCGTGTGCTAAGGTTACTCCAGCAGACCTGTTGACTGCTGGTCCAGCCAGTGGTGTGATAGGCTTCCTTTCAGCAAAAGCAGACTCCTGCTTTGTCAAGGCCACACTTCGTCGTGCTTTCAGTGAATGCTGCAGAATTTCTGTGCAGTGATCTTGAGATAAAATTGTGGTATTTAAATATTTGTGTGGTTTGCCCTGATTCCAGCATAGGTGTGGCATTTATTTAATAGAAGGGGAGAAGCAGTGTGGCATGTGTGAAAGCCTGTAGTTATTAAACAAAGTATTATGCTGCAGTAATAATCCTGAGGTATGGTATATTAATTTCATATGCCTCAGGCTCTTTGTGCACTTTTGTGGTGACTTATACAAGTTACCATTGTAATCTCTAAGTTTATTTCTGCATTGCAAAATAAAATATAAAAAACCAAGCCACAAAAACATGGATGATAAAATTTTTAATTAAATTCTTTATCTTTGATTGAAAAAATCAGCTTCCAAAAGAAGATTAGCATAGCATCACAAGTAACTACGGGATGATTTCATCACTACTAATTTGAACATGAAGTGCATCAGCATACAGAATTCAGTCAGCTTTGTGAATTAAAAGCCTCTGATGTCTGTATTAGAAATATCCTGCGGATATAATTTACGTATCAAAGCTTCCATTCTACTTTTGTTACAGCATATGGTGGATGGCTGTGGTGGTGCTTTATATTTTAGACTGGCAGAGGCTCATTGATATTCTCAACCATTTTCCTTTGCTGAGGTGGCAACTAAGAATTACTTTTTTTCCCAGTGTATGTGGAGAGGCAACCTTGAACCCTTTAGATATCTCTTGCTTTGTGTATTGGCACGGGAGGAAAAACAGTGATACTCTAGAAAA
The DNA here is from genome assembly GCA_025447755.1 of Corythornis vintsioides. NCBI lineage: Eukaryota > Metazoa > Chordata > Aves > Coraciiformes > Alcedinidae > Corythornis > Corythornis vintsioides. Next base: position 21,386 of record JAOEGS010009640.1, read on the forward strand.
GGAGAGGCTATCATCCTGGACATTGACCATATGATTTGTATATGTTTTTCTTTAAATCCTGCTAATAATTTATTTTTACCATGTTCAATATGATTTTATGCTTATAATTTTCGTTAATGGAAGTAAAGCAAACCATAGAGTATCAATCTTCCTGTCACTTTTACATGGTTAGTAAAATAAAACAATAAAACCTTCTCAAGGAAAAAAAAAAAAAAAAAGATTAATAACAAATGAAAAACCTTTAAAACCAAAGTGTTTCCCCCCTATCCTTGGAAATGTGTTTGGTTTATTACTTTATTTTAAAATATTTTTCATTAAACTGCAGTCTTCTAAAATACAAGGGTCAACTCTAGTAAACTGCCTATGCTTTTTGTGGTGATACATTTAATAATTTCTCACTGAGATTATGATTAAAGCTACAATCAAGTACACTTCAAAAATTATGACACTATGATTCTACGAATGGATGGACATTGTTAAGGCTTTTAAACAATACATATTGTTTTCATTTTTAAAATAAGAGAAATATCCAACAACTTGCAGAGTAAAGAGCCAATTGTTATTGCTAAATCGAAAAACTTGGGATATTTACATATTACAAAATAATGGGAGCAAAACCAAGTTATCTGATGATGGAATTAACACCAAAATACACTGCTGACTTCAGACAGTTATGTTAGAGTACAAAATGTTTTTCCATGCCACTAGAGTTTCCTCAGCTTCTTTTTGTGCTCTCTCTATTTGACAGCAGTCCTGTTTCAGCAGGAGTGTTGAATTCATTTATTTGAGCTGTAGAAGTCCTATGGGATCATAAACTTCATAAACTGGCTTCTGTGGGAGAAAATCTTGTTGAGATCACTCTTCATTAAAAGAGTTCTTAAACAGAGCCCTGATCAGAAAAGGCTATGAACAGATGTGTTTGCTTTCCACTCTCTGCTTCCTCAGATCTTGCTTCTAGTTGAGTCTCTGGCACTGGAACAAGGAAGAGCAGCAATGTTGCTGAGCTGCTGGAAGGGCTGCTAAGTATCTGCTAGTGAGGGTTCTCCACTTAAGATGGTGCAGTAAGGAAGCAGTAGAGCCACAGGAGCACATTTTCTGTGATGTCCCTGTTTTTGCCCTGCTTGTGTGTCAGGGTACAGGAAGTTTGAACATAGTTACACACTCGGGGACTTGGGCAGTTTCTAATATGTAAAACATTCCTTCAAAATGTGTGAATGTCAACAGTGCTGGCCAGGTGGAGGAGTCTGTACCACCCCAGGTGCTACATCCACCTGCCGTAGAGGAAACACAGAATGCTTTGCTACAGAATCTGTTCCCACAGATTTCACCAGTGATGCTTTGGTGTTTAGCTTGGTTTTGTAGCATTATCCAAGTACCATTTGCCTTATCCAAGTGACAGTGCTAAAGTTTAGAGACCACTAATGGATTAGAATTTGTTTCGTTTTTTTTTTTCCTCCTGAAACTAATAGCTGTGACCATTGATTTATTTTCAACTGGACAATTCAAAGCTGAATTCTCTAACAGTGTAGAAAAATGAGAAGAGACATTTTGATAGCTGATTAGTTATTGCAATTGCAGAATAGTGTTTAAGAGGAGCATGACTGACTTCACACATTTTTACATTTGATATACTAATCAATTGTTGGTACAAATGCTGTTGGATTAGGTTGCATCAGTATCCCTGTGTGTGTCTGATCTCAACATCTTTCTCTTTATTTCTGGGTTGTTTGTTGTTTGGTTTTTGCTCCTATGTTGTTTTTTTTATAGCTGTGTAGACCTTCTGCAGTTCAAGAAGAAAAAGTTAAAGGTAGAACTGTATCACATTTTGCTTTGAATGTGAGGTCACAGTAAGTTGAATGTTTGTTTTGCAAAGAAAATAGTTGGGTTTAGTTGTGTGACTGTGTTTCCTCAGTTTATGCCACTGAATTTAAAACCCCATGGAGGTTGTCCAGCACTGAAATGAAAACTGCTCTTCTGCTATTGCAGATTCCCAAGTAGCCAGAAAATTTTCATAGTATTGTATTTTCTTAAATATTACTTGTCCTTCTATTCAAAATTATATCACAATAGTAAAATTAGGAATGCATACCAGATAAAGAACTGGTCTGGTTGATGTCAATAGTAAAGTTTCTGAAAAGGTCAGGATTTTTTTCCAAAACTAACTTATGGTAACTCCGTTAGCAGTAACAGCATAATAAAGGATGCTTGTACACTTGTATTTTCTTCAGTTGCTCCCAAATTATAAAACATAAAATGCTGTTGTCCACCCATGAAATACACCTGCTTCAATATGTTTCAGTACAACTGTAATTCTGCTGCTGCATCTACCACTCATTTGAGGGCTTCATTACATTTCATTTGTCAGTGGTCTGTTAGTTTTATTTTCAGAAAGACTTATTTCAGCTAAGTTTTGACTCCCTGCTGCAATTTGGAATTAAGTGTCTGAGCTTGTTAGGGTTTGCTGTATACAGATAATTTAAAATAATAGTCAGCATAATGATCTGGAAGAGAAGAGCAAAGATATTATGATCTTTATTATATACATAAACATGTGTGCTGCTTTATTGTGACAGACATTTTTGCCAATGTGCATTTTGGACGTTGTGTATCTTCTAGTATGTGGTTTTGTGCATGAGCTTAATATACATTGGAGTAGTATGGGAAATATATAGCTTACCAACTGTTGGATCTGCAGAATAAAACTTTCTGAATTTGCAGTGAGGAATATTTTTCAGGTATTTTCATAGGCTTTTCAGATTTTAACTTAGCTGTCAGAGTACTCCAGATATCTAAATATAGCAGACTGTAGTGTTTTGAAGTGATAGTTTAGAATGAATTTCCACATCTCAAAACTGGCACCTGTTAGATCAGAATACAGTGAATTATGCCCACTCCTACTGCATTTCCCTCTCCATTCCTGGTTCCATGCCCATTAAGGGTGATTCAGTATGCCTTTTGTGCTTGGCAGTCTGATTTCCACAGCTAAGAGGTAAATAAAAATAGCATGATTTCAATTGCAAAACATTTATTTCCTCCCAAAGCAGATGCGTTTTATCTAGCTAGTGGTAGGATATTTCCAAACAAGATCACTGTTCCTATTTACATTTAAAAATAAAGAGCAAAAAGAACACCTTGGTATATTTGTTTTTTGGTTGTTAAGTGTTGGCTTGGCTGACAGTTTTTCTTGAGCTAAGGTATTTGGCTATTCAGACTGCTTTTATTAAAACTGTCTGTGCTTTTAAAAGCTGAGTGGTATAAGCAGATGTTTTGTATGCTGGCATTTTTTTTAAAATACTATTAGAATGACTGCTGGTTAATTTTGATCTTGATGCTTGTTGACTACGTGCCTTTTTTTTTTTTTTTTTTCATTTTTCACAGGCAGCTGCAAAATATTATGAAATAAAAACAAGCTTCTGAATAATTGAGGTCATCAACAGAAGGGAGTAGACCACTGTACTCTTGCAAATCTTACCAGGGTAGCAGCAAAGTTACCAGCTCTAATTACCAGTATTTTTTGAAAGTTACTGCCCTTATGACTTGGATGTAGTAGCGAGTGAGAGCTTTCAGATTAAATGTCTATGTCTATAAATTAATCCTTGACAAACAATAAAGCTCAGCTTGTTCAGGTTTGGTCAGTCAAATACGTACTTTGTATGTAAACAAGGATCTGTTGAACACCTGCAGTTCCCTCCAGTTTGGAATATTTGAAGTTTTGCCTCCAGAACTGACTACTTTGTTTTCTGATTTAGGACTAGAGGCAAGAGTTTGAATCAGTTAAATTTCCTGTGAAGCCAGAAAGATGTTCCCTGACTTTCTGCTCTGTCAAGTCTTTCCTTGTGAATTCTGTAGTCCAACTGGTATGTGAAATCTTATCCAGCATTCTTAGCAGCAGCTGCAGCCACACATTTAGATTTCCTTAGATCCTACCCCAGACAAAAAACCTTGTCCCACCTCTACATGGATTTGTGCCAGCACTGTTTTAAGAGGCTTCTTGACTTGAGGTTTGCATCTTTTGTTCTCCCCTCTTAACAATAAAATCGGAGTTAATTGTAAGTGGCAGATGCTCAGTTTATGAAGTGCAAATAGGTTTAGAATAACATGTGGTTAAGTGCCCAAGGTTAGACATTCAGGTTAGTAAAAGAGAATTTAAATTCCCTTTGTATCTAAAATACATCTATTTGTTGTTTGCATTTTTGAACTGAGTATGGAAGTATTTAAATGTTCTTTTTTCATCCAGCAAAATGATCTATGGCTTATTTAGGTAAAAATGATTTTGATGTCCAACCAAGTCCTTATTAATATAATAGCACAGACCTTTTATAGAGTTTTATGTTTCTAAATCAGTTGATAACTTCTTTTAAAGAAGCATTGATTTTTCTTTCTTTCCTGGTTTATTCTTCTCAGTACATGTCACACTAAATGTCACATTGAATTTGTGCCTCTGAAGCCATCTACACTGCAGAATTTTAATACCCGAGGTATCTTTTCTTCCTGTGCTTATCTTAAACAAATGAGTGCCCCTTGCTACTTATCTGGATTCTTTCAGCTTTCTCTTCACCCCTTCTTTCATTTTTTTTTCCTTAGAAAATTTGATAAATAAACAATTAGACTTCAGGCAGAACAGCAAATGGCACGTGGATATTAATGAGGTTAGAAGCTTCTACATATAACCTGTTAAGTCTTTACAGAGGAGCTATGTCATGCTAAATTATCTGCTTGTGTTGGTGAGCAGGATTCTGGCAAGGATGAATGAGAGGCTGAGCATAAAGGAGATCTTTAATAGAAGAAATGATGGACACATTCATTCTGGTGAATGCCACTGTCTGTCAGAACCATGTCTGCTGCTTCTGCTAAATCAAATTCTTGTTCAGGTTAGCAGCTCTGTTGGCTAACTGCTAGGCTGCAGAATCTGTGCTAAAACAAGGATTTCCCATTTGGGTTTGATTCTGCCACCTAGTTTAGCAGTATGTTAATTGCTTTTGAAACCACTCTGTGGATAGATTTAGTACTGTACTGAGTATGAAGGAACCAGGGTTTGACTCAAGAGCTGGATGGGGCGCATGGGTCTGTGAGCATGAAAAGAAATGTGTGTGTGGTGGTTTGTGTGATGTCAATATTTTCATGGTCTTGTTCCTAAAAACTATGTGTATGTTTTCTGAGTGCAGAGTTTCAGAGCGGAGAACCGGATCTTTACCTGGGGGCTGCATCCAAGCCAGAGTGTGAATCTTGGGCTGTGGCACTGGGAGAGGCAAACTCGGAAGGTTTGCAGAATAAAATTCGGCAGCTTCGGAGGTTGATCATGGAAATCAAAGAGGAGAGATCATCAGATGAAACAAGGCAGTTTCTCCCATCATCCCAAGTAGACAGTCTAGGAGAGCCACAGTTTACCAGTAAGTGCAGATACTCTATTTATTGAGGGGTACAACAAAAATGGCCTCCTCTCTATAGTAGTACAGATAGTATCACAAAGAGGGTATGTAATGCTCTTTGACTCATTGCCTGAGAAAGTGCAGTTGTGGAGGAAGTCAACTGATGGTTATTATCTTTAAATACCATTACATGATACACTCTGATTTATGCAGATAACTTTTGGAGAACAAATGTGTGATTACTAGATTTCTTATCTTATTTATTTTTGTCAGAAGACTTAAAAATTGTTTAGTTAGAAATATTCTTTTCCTCTTTCGTTTTATACATGAACATATGGACTAAAATAGTCTGGTAACTTTGATAAATGTATAAAGCTTTAGTGGTACTTAAATTAGTATTACAGATTTATTCTTTGTGGTATAAAAGCACTCTTGGGATTTGAAAGGACATAGTCATATGTTGAATCATGTTTGGTGCAGTGGAGTTTGGGCACTGTATTGCAGTTTCTCAGTTAATCAAGTCTGTATCCAGCATATTCATAAAGGTGTTCCAGACCAACACGCTGACTCTGCCAGTGGCAGAATACAACTCAGAAATGTGTTACAACTTTATTCAAAACAAAACACAAAAAGAAGCCCAAACTTATTTACTATTTCTTACTAACCAAGGCCTTTCTAAACTCTGCTGCTTTAATTTTTCTTGCACAGACTTGAATAATTAGCTATACTAATGAGAATAGTGTGAAACTAGACCTATTTAGCAACATAAGTTTTTAATGGAGCAAGAACAGCTCTAAGTTTTGGTTGGGTTGTTTGTTTGTTTTGTTGTGGTTTTTTTTTTTTGTTATTTTTGATGTTTTGGTTTTTCGTTTGGTTTGGTTTTTTTAAGTTGCTTTGTGTTTGGGTTTTGGTCTGGTTTGTTTGTTTGGGGTTTTTTTTGTCTGGTTAGTTTTTATTTTTTTTGAAGTTGTGAATAAAAATCTTATGTTCTCATTCATATACCAACTTGGTCCTTCCCATCAGTTTCTTCAATACTGTCAAATACTTAGTAATGTTCCCTGGAGAGAACACGTAAATATCAAAAAGAGACAGCTTAATTTCTCCGAGGTTTATTGATGAAGTAGTTGTGACACAATTACTTTTCAGAAGTCAATATTATTTACCTGTTCTTCCTATACTTCTCTTGTTGCAGTTGTGGTTCACTCCTTTATCCTAATGCAATATGAAAATACTGTCCTTTGAAGTAAAATATGCATTAGAAAATGATTCCACAAAGAAGGGAATTAAGATGTTCTTACTGCCCTTAGTATCAGAGAAAATGAATTAATGTGCTATTCTACAACAAAAAAGGAGTTGGTTTTGTTTCTTGACAGTTTATGTGTAAGTCAGTAACATGGTGATATGTTTTCTTTATTAAAATAATTAATATGCTTTCTCAGAACATGGCTGCTGTTTCCATTTTTAATGTGATGACATACCTACCTAAAAATGAGTAATTAGATTTAATGTTTTTCCGACATATGTATAGTGGTTCACTGTGATTGAAAAAAATCTTAGTACTACTCATCCAGGAAAGGTTGGTTATTTTTTTTTCTTGGGTTCCTTTCCCAGTTACTCTGGTGGCAATGGCAGGTAGTTAGAGGTATCAGTTAGGCATGTCAAAGTTTTAATATGTATTGAAAAACTAGACACCGAAATAAAATAGTTTCTAATGTTTTGTTTTGTTTCCTTAAAGGTATTCAGAGAATTGCAAATGAGCCAAAGCTGGAATTCAGTCTTGGTAAGATACAATTTTGACTTCTTGGAATTGCAATGACTTGTGTTTGTGAAGAGTTTACATACATACATACATGTATGCTGAAAAATCTGCCTGATAGCTTTGTGAATGGTGACGTGGTCAAGACATATAAGATGGAGGTTTTTAAAAAGATACTTTATTCAGCTTAATGTACTGTCTGTTTAGAACAAACTTTTATGTAAAGCATTGATTAGTATTTTATAGAGATGAGACGACTAAAACACAAGATTTGCTGTTCTTATACTTGGAATAAGAAATCATTAAATGTGAACTGTGTACTAGTATAGCATATGATATAAGAACTTTATTTCAGGAGGTATCCTATCAGCTCAAGCTTTCCTTGCTGTTCAGAGGTATGCTGCATGACTGAGATCACTCAGTAAGTCAAGCAACCTAATTGAATTATCTTGTTTTTGTAATACAAGATAAAGGCTGCACAATATTTGCAGGGCAAACTGTGCCCTTTAGAAAGGAAAATTGTCAACTTTGCCATTGCACTTTTAGGGCAAAAACTATGGACTTTTGAAACAGTAAGTGAAATAAGTACTTGTTTTTGAAGCACTAAATACAATAATTCTGTATCAGATATCAGAATAAGAGCTGGGTTTAGTTGATTAACAGTTGGACTCAATGATCTTAGGGGCCTTTTCCAATCTCAGTGATTCTGTAATTTATTCCCAGTTTCTGTATAAGATAAAAGAACAAGTTGCAAATTATGTGTCTTCTGAAATATCTGACACTACATGCTACATACAGTCTGAAATGACTAAAACTTGTCCTTTTGTATAGCTGTACACTGAGAAATTTTTACTTGGTGCTATTCAGTATTTGTTGTATTTACTCTTATGGAAACACTTGAAAACATCTATTGAAAAAAATGTGTCTATGTTAGAGAGGGAAACAGGGATTCGTAAGCAGGGTATTCTGTAAAAGTCAATCAAACCCCACTATTGCAGAATTTAAATTATCTGCCCTTTGGGGCAGATGCAGTTCTGGTGATACATCATTTTTAGGTTAATTTAGTGATATCTGGGTAGTTTTACCTGAAAGCCTTTAAAAAACTAGACTGTTATAGCTTTATAAAAATTCTGTAAAGTGGTGGTTTTTTTTTTTTATTGCTGTGTTGATTGTTTTGTTGATTTTGTTTTTTTGTGTATGTGTTTTGTTTGGTTGGTTTTGTTGGTTTTTGTTGGTTTTTTGGGGTTTTTTTTTCCCCCTGTAGGGACTATGTCTGCTGAAATTGATAATGTTGGCATGGAAGAGAAGTCTAGTTCTCTGTTGGGGAATTACCATGCCATAATAATTAAGGGTCACTTTAACTTTCCTAGGCCTTTCTATATTCATTTTATAGGTGTGTGACTGTAGTAGTTTGGCACAGCTAGTAATTGCTATGCTCCAGCAATAACAAACACCCAGAATGACCCTGGTGTGGCACAGGAGAGGGAGGAAGACGCTGCAGGCGGTGACTGCAAATGAGATGAGCCGCACTTCAGGACAAGTTGCTTTCAGTGATAAATGTGCCCTAGCAGGCACAAGTGTAAAAACAATGTAAAGCCATTTTCAGACTTGTTTGGGCTCGTGCTGGATGGAGCTCTGTTCAGTCATGGTGTCAGTATTTGTGCTGCACATTGGGTTGTTACTAGTAGGAATTTATGTTCTGTGGTTTGTTCTGCAGCATTATTGATTGAGTCATTGCAGCTCTGTGAGTGATCTTACACACAGACTTCTGCTGTTAGCACTGTAAATGTGTAAGTTTTCACTGGTGTTCCTGGCCACTGTCGTAAATTGGGATACTTGGCAGCATAGGCAACTATGTAAAGCAGATTCTTAAGTGTCTTTATCTTGCAACAAGACGGAATATTTAAGCATAACACACTTGAATTAGGGCAATTCACCTTCAGTAATAGAGTGGTCCATGGAAGACTTTAATTTTATCATAAATTATCCTCTTTCTGGAATGCCAACATACCCATGCCATCTTTTATAGGTTTTTATTTTGCAGTTACTGCTCTCAGTTGCTTGAGTCCTAGATCCCAGTCCTTGAGTCCTAGATCTAAATAATTTGATATAGATTCCAGATTTCACATGGATTTCAGTGTAGCTACTTTGTGTTATGTGAACTTAGCTGAACTATTATGGAAAATAAATTATACTATGTATATTGGTGAACACCATTGTGAAGGTTTTAAGAGCTTGCACCTCTAAAGGTATTTGAGTTTACTTGATGGTTAACTGGCAAAGCAGTATAAGAAGAGTCAGTAATGAGAAAAATAAGGGAGCAGGGCAGAAAACACAGTCATTAGTCAAAGTGCTCAAACTGAATAATGAACATGATGTTAATATAGAGAAATAAATTAAAAAATCAGTTCAAAGTATGTTATTTCCTCTTTGACCAGCAGAATTCATTTTGACACATTTCAGTGTTTTTTACTTTGATTAGAGTTGTGAAGAGAGCAAAGGATATTGCAGTTGTGAGTGTAGTATTATAAGCTAGATAACTGTGTAGAAAGGGATGTCTCTGCACAAGTGGTAGACATGTTCAGGTACTAATTTTAATGAGAGCACTGGTCTAGCATCTCCAAAAGTTTTCAGTTTCTTCTAAGTGTAACTTCTAAGTATTATAGGACAGTGAAGTTTGAGGAACTGTGTCCTGTTGTTGCATAACCTGTAGGAAATTTTTAGGTTACAGAATCATGTAGATCTTACAGTTATGTCTTTTTACAACATTTAATTAATTAGTGCACAATTCATAGAAAACTTCAGCAAGTATTTGAAAGGATAAAAACCAAAGACTTTTAGAGTGCTTATCTTTTTATTTTACCAAATAGTGGGTTGAGAATTGGTGACCCCTGAAGTAAGCTTTGCTGTCTGTGATGCTGTACTCTGTGGTGCTCAAAGCATGCTTTCTTCTATGCAGACATAATGTGAACACTGCTGAAAGGATAGGCTTCCCATGACATCACAACCTTCTTTATCTACCTGTCTTCCCTCAGTATGTTCTTAGGTTTTGAGAAGACTTTGGGGATTTTGGCATAGCCTTTGCCAAACTGAAAGTAAATGGGGCTTTTATAGAAAGTTTTTTGAAGTTCTGCTCCTTCAATATTTTGCATCTTTTAAAACTGAAGCATCACTCCTGAATTTTGCATGCAGTGCATCCCCTCAGAGAAACGGACTGTATCTTTCAGTGGCATTGCCAAAACTGTCCAGATTTTACCATTATGACTTGGTAATTTTAGGCCATTTTGTTGTAATGAGGTAGACATAATGCCACTACTAAAGTAACTAAAAATATCGAGGGAATGTATCAGTGTGTTTTCCCTTCAAGATCTTGCCTTCTTTTAGACTCTTCTATTATGAGCATATTCAGCCTTTTCTTTGGAGAAGGTTGTCCCATTCCATTTGATAATGTCAGTCTGCATTCCCTATTTGTCTTTCCAGATTCATTCATTACTTTCTATCTTACCTTATGAATAACTTATTATGCCACCATGGTTTACTGACCTACAATGTTGACTATATTAAAAGCTCTTTTAAGAACGTGTTATGTATACAGACAAGAAATTTTGAAAAAACAAATCCAGTCAATAAGGGGGAAAACACCAAAATGCTCAAAACCAGAGTACTTTCAAAAACTTTTATCCTTGTTAATTTTTTTTTTTTTTCAAACATGCTGTGTTTGAGGCCTAGAGAATTAGGCAATTAGGCCAGATGTTCAAATCTGTATCTGTAGATGTTACTGTGATTTTAGAATTTTTTCCCTTTCTCCCTTTAGGGCGGGGGTTGTCTTCATTTGCAGTGCAGCTAAAAAAGCAGCATGCTGTTATGAACCTGAAATATTAATCCGTACTAATTGTATTGCTGAATATGCAATGACTCAAAAATTCCTAGTCATGAAACTGGGAGATGTTCAGTTTGGGTTCTGCCTGCTTCTTGCACATTGAGACCTTGAAAAAATTTTATAATGTACTAGGCTATGCAGAGAAAATCTGTTTCTTTGTAGATGATCTAAATACCCATATATGGAGCTGTACAGATATCTGTGTATGTAGTTCATAACTACGGAAATATGTTTAGTTGCTGACAACATAACACACTTAGTAAAGCATTACTCATTTTTGTTAACTGTGTGAATTATCTATTTAGATTCTGTGTTGGTGAACAATAATTCTCTACAGAAGTAGTCACAGAAATATTTTCAACTTGTTGGCATCCATTACTACTTAATGATATTCATTAGCCAGCTATGACTTGTGTAAATTAAATTTGTATGTAGGTTATGACATGTAGCAGTTAGTCCCCATAGTGGGCTCATTAAAGGCAAGGATGCTTATTTGCTCTGAAGCAGGTTAGAGCACACGTAAACCAGCGTGAGGGAGAACATTGTTACCTATTGCCAATTTCAGTGTCATGGAGCAGACAAATCCACTGATGTACTGGTGCGAGGAGTAAATAGCATGAAGATGTTGGGGGTCTTAGTAAACCCAGGTGCAAACTGGGTTGCAGTCAGGCTTCCTCCATTCTGTTCTATGAAATTTAATTGACTTCTGTTTATGGAAGTTTTTGCTTTTAAGAAAAAAAACTATTTGAACTACGAGGAGGAAGTAGATGACAGCCTTGTAAATACAAATGTGTATAGATTAGGGCTACAACAAAGAGAAACTTTAAAATCGAATAAAGACTCTTATAGTGACTCTCACATGTTTTGATGGATATGTTTATCTAGATATAAATTTTGAATGACGTGGGGTACTCTGTTTAGAGAGGAGTTGTAGATACCTGAATTTGAAAAGTCAAAAGGGTGTTTTGGAATTTAACCATTCTAAGAGATAGGGTTTTATCATCTTAATTTTCAAGTGATGCAGCAGATGACAGGATTCAATTGTCTCAGAAATGTACAAATTCTGAAATCTTGTCAGTTAGAAAACTGCTGTGTTTACAAGGCCAGGGAAAAAAAGAGAGTAGGACTAGCTAGGAAGGACCTTTCTTTTCCTAATTTCAAATTGGTAGTCTTCTTAGTAAAATCAATTTCTCCTTGGTATTGAAAATTATGCCTTTTGTGTCAGCCTCACAATTTTCTCAGATGTCATAAACATGAAATCATATTTCCAAAATTCCTTTTGTCCAAAATTTCTAAGTGATAAGGTTGTGTCTCTGCTGAAAAGTGATGTTTTCTGTGAAGTTGGAAGTGCCCCAGTGAGGCTATGTACTGGAAGTTGTCTAGTTACAACAGCTCAGTCTTCACATGGGTTCATCTACCTCCCTCCTTACTACCAGGAGCACTCATGCTGCTTTGCCTGAACTAATTCTAGTTTTTGAGGTTATAGCAATTGGAAACCTTTATGATAACTTGTAAGGTGAAAGTTACTTAGGAAAAGGGGTTCCAGAGTTACTTAAGAATTGATATAGAGATTTAATGCAGCTCTGTCAAAATTGGGTTATCTTACTAATTTTTTCTCAGATATTAAAATAACCCAAAGAAACAACGCAGTTTGTCTTGTAGCATTTTTACAAGTATAATTCTTGGCTTCTGAAGTATTAGGTGTTCTAGTGAATGACATAAACTTTTAAAGAATTCTGATTAAACTGAGAGCTTCTCTTTCCTGGGTATTTTTAAGATAGTTTATAGGAATGTAAGATTAAGGATTATTAAATCAGAGATAATTTATTTTTTGGCACATACTGCTGCTCTTCTTTCCTTTTTATTTTTTGTCTTCCTGATTTTCCCCCAAAGTACTACTGATACACTACTGTGTGTACCTTCTCCTGTTTGTCTTGCCAACCGGTGTACTCTGTCCAGTTACAATTTTGGATCTCATCCTCTCAAATTAGTCTCTTCAGATTCTTTAGCATGCCTTTCCTGTGGCTCTCCTAGATCTCCTACTCTGAGGCTGGGTTTGTGTGTATGTGTGTAGCCTCCTACACCTTCTGTCTTTAAGGTGCCAGTGGGGTGGAGTAGAGCAAGAGCAGAGGCTGTGCGAGTTGAGTGGCTGCGCTGAGAAGGAAAGAGCAATGGCTTACCCTGCAGTTTACTGCTAAGGAAGGACTTCTTACTGGCAGTATCTTCTGGGGTGAGGCTGGTACTGAGCTTCCTCTACAGCACGGCCAACACAGCCACAGGTACAGCTCTTACATGACCTGGTGGCTTCGTGCACACCCAGTGCATAATGAGTCCATAACTGGTTACTCTGTGGCTCCAGGAAACTGGTCTGAATGAAGAGGGTTATTTATTTTTCAGCTCTAGTGAGAGTAGTTTCTATCTCAGACTTCTATACACAGAGAGCAACAAACCAAATGAGTTCTGCTCTCTAAGGCTTCCTCACCTACAGCAGAGATTTGGATGGCAGTTTGGCACTGCTGCCTTCTTCCAGCCTTTCCCACCCTTCCAGGAAGCTGACATTTTAACTGTTCAGGAGGTAATTGATTTTTTTTTTTTTTCTTCTGTATTTTAATTCCTTAACCATGCTGTTGTCAGGGAGGGTTAGAAGCCAAGAAATGTCTGCAGAATGATTTCAGCAATAAATGTTATCCTGCTCCACAGCTTCATTACAAAGAATAAATCACGTTTTCTTCAGAAGTACACAGCTTTTCCTGGTGGAAGGGCTTTTTTTTTTTTTGCTTTTTCTTTTTGCTTTTTCATCGAACTGTAATGTCTGATTGCATTAAACTGTATTTCTAATTAGAAAAGAAATTATGTATACCACTAAGTTTGCATAAGAGCTGTTGTTAGTATTCCCGATTTTGTGCTTCAGTGGCTGGAATATGATGTTTCCTCTGCTGCTGTCCGGTGTCCCTTATAGTGCTGGGGTTTCTTCTCAGCAGGGAGGAGAAACAGTTTGTAGTTTGAAATTATTGTACAGAGTCAGTTGGGCCACCAAGGTGTTTTGGCAAAGGGACTGGGGATTAGACCGCTCTGGAGCAGCAGGCACTGCTTGGGAGGGTGCCGGGGCCGGGGATTTAAATGCGGCAAACAGCACCAAGAGGCATGAGACAGCGGGTGCCTCAGTGGAGCGTGAGCACAGGGTGGTTTTGTGAAGGCGACAGCGCTCGGAACACACATGGCTCCCTGTACTTCCCTCATCCTGACAGTGAGACACCTTGGACCCTGGGTACCCACAAAAGCAGGGCCAAGCTTCATCCCCTATCTCCTAACAGCAATACCGACAGATATGATGCTTTAAGGTCCCTAGACACTCATGAGCTAGTATAACATGGTGAAACTCCACCACAGAAACACAGTGGTTATCATAAAAAGAAATGATGAGTCCTCTTAATAGGAGACTCCCTGTAAAGGGGATGAAGACACTCATCTGCTGAACCAACAAACAATGCTGAAATTTGCTGCCTCCTGGGAACAATAATCCTTGACATTGCTTAAAGGGTGCACAGCTTGTGAAGATCTCTGACCACTACCCATTGTTACTCTTCCATGTCAGTATGAGTGACACTGAGAGCAGGAACCTTAGGCAAAATCAATGCAGACTATAAAGCTCTGGGGGCACAAGTTAGATATGTTGGGGCTCAATCTGTCTTTTCTTCCATCTTGCCAGTTACAGGAAAGGGGGCAGAGAGGTATGGAAGAATAAGGAACATTAATTTCTGGCTATGTAATTGGTGCTATTGCAAAGATTTTGGCTTCTATGACAACGGGACATTCCGTGATGGCTATAAGCTGGTAGGGTGGGGTGGAAGAGGCAAGGGAATCTTTCAGGGTTGGCTGGCCAGTTTAGGAGGACTTTAAACTGAAGTTTGAAGGGGTTGGGGTCCAACATAGGAATGTGTGTGTCGTTGTTGCCAATGGGCAAATAACTAGACCAAGCACAAGGGTAACAGATGCTCCTCAACAAAGTCTCTGAAGCATCTGTATACCAACACAGGAAGCATGGTCAATAAACAGGTGAACTAGAAATCTGGGTGCATTTGCAGGGCTGTGATTGCATCACAGTCACAAAGACATGGTGGGATAGCTCACATGACTGGAATGTGGTAATGGATGACTATGTACTTTGTAGGAAGGACAGAGTGACAAGGCAAGGTGGTGGAGTTGCTCTCTGAGTAAGCAAATAGAATGCATTGACCTTAACCCAGGGGGAGATAACAAAAGTATCAAAAGCTTATGGATAAGTGTTAAAGGACTTGCAAATACGGGTGATGCTGTTGTGGTCATCTACTACAGACCACCAAACCAAGAAGTTGTTGACAAGGCCTTCTAAGGGCAGCCAGAAGTAGCCTCAAGATCACATGCTCTGGTGCTTATGGTGACTTCAATCATGCTGATGCTAGTTGGAAAGATCACACTGCCAGGCATAACCAGTCCAAAAGATTCTTGCAGTGCATTAATGACCTAGAAAGTTTGTGAAGTCTCAATCCTTTGAGATGTTCAAAACCCAAGTGGGCACAGTCCTGGGCAACCAGCTGAGGCTGACCCTGGTTGGACAGTCGAGTTGAGCTTGATAAAATAATGAGTGAGTCTGATTTGTGTGTCAAGGATTTGCCATTAAACTTTGCAATAGGATTTTTGAGGCTTCTTAGAACTTGCCATTAGTGACTGGTTTGCAATGAACTTTTGTCACGTTCTGTACACTTTCTGATAGTTGGTAGTAAGGTACTTGTTGCATTGATCTAGAAATTCTATAGGATCTCAAAATAGTCCCTCATAATTATGTTGAAATTAGACATGTTTAAAATGGTTGCCACCCTTATGGACTCAAGCAGTTCTAGGGAGCCTCCACTCTTGAATTGTTGTGGAGTCCTTTATAGCATGTTTAGCATGCCACACATAAGAATATATTAGCAGCCTCAGTTGCCTTGCTTTTTGGGCAAAAGATGAGTTAGGACTGGAGAGAGTTGAGCAAATGTGGAATTAAATCTTTGTGAATGCTCTTGTTCTAAGATAATAGGTTTTTGGTGCTCGGTTTCATGGGTTATGTCTACATTTGCTGGCAAAGTTTTGGTTTGGTTTGGTTTTTTTCTGTGTCTTGTCCCAGGGAAGACCTACTAGTGGGACTGCTTTCAAAGTGTAAGCTTAAAGCTGAATGTTTACTAAATATGTATTTGCAGCACTGATACTGACAAAGAATGAAATGGAAAGGGACTCTTTTGCCTGAGTTGAAACTCTTCCCTCTTTCTCTGCAAATAAACTAATTTGGGTCAAAGAGAAAATAAGCTTAGGATGACCATTTAGTGAAGAGTGTCTTTTTTCCAGCAGGGTGGACCTGAGTTCTGGAGTGACCATGGACAGTGATATGCATTCAGTGACAAATGAATGTAAAATAATATATGTAAAATACAGAAGTTACCTTTCAGATTTCCCTTTGTCTCCCCTTGTACCTCTTGCCAGTATGTCTTCCTTTTTAAAAATCAACACGGGATAGCCTCAAGAGGAATCCTTGAGTGCCTGCCATGTATGAGCTCTCTTGTGTAATAATTGGCAGTTTTCTGTGGCTGGTGGCTGCTGTGCTAGAGGTGGGCAGCATGACAAACCTGTGCACCTGCCCTGTGTCTGACCTCTTTCTGGTCCAGTGCTCCACTGAATTAAAAGGGGCACTGACACCGTTTCTCCTTCAGCCATCCCGCTGAGTCTGTTGTGAAGGAAATCAGCAGTGATGTTTCCGCAGAGCATGGACCAGCAGCTGTGCCCTGCCACTGCCTGCCAGCCTGAGCCTGTCAGGATAGGTGTGTGGCTTGCAAATCCTGACAGGGCCAGAGATAGTCTCAGAGCTGCTCAGAACCTTGTCAAGGCTGAGGCAATCGGGACGTGCCCAGCAGCCAACCCGCAGATATGCAGGGACCTCTTAACAGTTGAAAGTTTAAATACCAGAGACTTTAAATACCTCCAAAGCTAAGTAGCAAGTATGTGGATGCTTAGAGAATTCTGTTTAAAACCCACTTGTGGGCATCTCTATCTTTTTTTTGTGAGTTTATGTTCGACTTTTTACTGTCGCTTTTTGCTGTTGGTCTTTTCTAACCTTTTGCCCAATCTGTATAATTCTCCATAAAGAATTGTCTGGAGAATTCCTCACATTTCTTTCCTTGTGTGCCTTTTGCCTTGAAGACAAAGTCACCTTACAGTTCCATAAGATCATTTGGGAGACAAAAAAAAAGCAAATTATTTACAGATTACAGTAGTCGTGTAGCTCATTATTTTCATTGTGCAGAATGGTAGTGTCTAAACAGCTATGAAACAATTCTGGTTTGTTAGGCCAATAATATATCAACTGAAACATTTTTAAGTAATTCAAAGCATGATAGCTCTTGACTTTTTTTTAACTCTAATGGTACCTCACTGTGTTAACTGAACATTCATCTTTCAAATGGTGGTTGTTAAATACATCTCTAAACATACCTATAGAATTAATTGCAGTAATACTTTGAAGGTATATATAAAAAAAAATCCAATGGAATCTTTAAAAAAAAATAATAAAATCCTCATATGTGGAAACAGAAGTTCCATAAAAAGGAAAGCATCTAATTAATAGAAGACTGAAGAAATCCTTGCCTTTAACACATTAGTTATAGTTGTACTTATTTCTGGAAGTTCTAAAATTAATGTCCTGTGGTGAGATTGACTTGAAAAGGAGGTTCCCATGCAGGCCCTGAGAAGAGTGGAAATCTAAGTGCGGCACCCTGAAGTCCCTCACGACAGTGTATGCAACATGACAAGCAGACCACTCTTCAGGTGCGTGGAAGAGCTTTACTTGAAAAGAAAGAAAAGGCTTAACAATGCTTTTCTTCATAGTTTTACCCACACCTCCTGTGGATAATAAAGATTCTAGTACAGTTATGTACACTTTAATTATTGTGATTAGGCATATTTTTAGTTCATTCTGTGTTATTTGGAATAAGAAACTGAAATAAAATAAATTGCACTAAATTTTAAAAATGCCCAATTTGTTAAATACAGCTCAAATGTTCAAAAGTTAAACCTGACACTTTAATCTGAAATCCTGTTTCCTTTAAGATTGATTTCTAAGGAATTGAATGAATATACAATTTCAGTATCATTAAGCTAAGAAGAATTTGGTTTTAACATTCTTTAAAGACTGGGCATTCTTCGCACCTAAGCTGAGTATTGTTGGCCATGGGATTGTAAATGAATTGCTTTAAAAACTGAAATGATTGCCTAACACTATTTTCAACTTCAAAATCCATGTGCCCTCACTGATATGAAGAGCAGCAATACCAAGGTCATTCTGGATTTTAATCTCAGATCTGCCCAGAAGTTTCCCTACAGAGACAAATGCAGGATTTATTTTTTTTTCTATTGTTTTTCCCCTTGCAATCCCTAACTAATATAATTTTATTTTTTTTTTCTTTTTTGTGGGAAGGCATTGAAATAATTTAAAATAATTTATCAGGGAGTAAGTCAGCTCTGTCTTTACATATGTCAATGCATCAAAACCCAGGCAGTTTCAAACACAGTATTGTGATGTGTGAACAGTAGTTTTTCACCTTTGAAGAAACTCCTGCTGATAATGGCAGTCTATTTACAGTATAAGGATCCAACTTCCTGGTTTAATACACAGTCTGCTGGGCTATATGTCTCTGTAGATATCATGAATGTCTCCCCCTTTCACATCTGTCTCAAAATACAAGCTGCAGACCTTTTATAAATCTAAGTTGTAACAATTTAGAGTAATAACAACAGGCCAGCATCTTTGAGGAGGTAAATTCAGCATTGATTTTGAAGAAACTGGAAATGCAAGTGTGTCACAACAGCTACAGTCAATATGGTTTTTCTAACCCTGGCCTTTTTGAAAGTCTGAGACATACATTTTTGAGAAGTTTAAGAGTTATTTCTTCAGGATATGCATGTGATTGAATCAAAAATGCTCATGGGAGCATTTCATTCCTTGAAACTTGTCCTTTGACACAAGCCCTGATCTGTGAGCTTTTGTTATTTCTGGATTCTGTTATTTATGTGAAAAGATGCATTTTGAAATTTTTTTCATTCCTTATGAAGGGGTCATGCTTTGCTACATCATGCAGAGTTAAAAGAAATCTTATTTGTCAGAATGGCTGTTTTGAAATGCCTAGAAGAGTAAAGGATTGTCTCTTAACTTGGATCTCTAATTAAGGTAATAATCTGGAATTGCTACCTTTTTGGACAAGTTTTATTAAAATGTCTTCTGTTTTTAACTACAGCTGCATGCAGATTACTTAGCATTTATCATACATTTCCTGACTAGGAAACTTAATCACTACAGGGCTAAAAGTGATTGTTGTGGATTGCAGAAATCTGTTTTCCCCTTTGATTAAGTGTCTTGCTCCTAGTTGTCTTGACTTTGAAGTACGTTTTAGTCTGGTTTCCTTTTAGACATATTAAAGTGTTTTGTTTTGTTAAAAGGTGGCCTCTGGCATTTTGGAGGGACTAGTGTTTTGCTTTCTTTTTTTTTTTGTAGATGATTCTCTTCTTAGACTCACTAGATGTTTTCAACATTTGTCAGGCACCTATGCAAGGAGAACTGATTGTGAATCAGGCTACAGTGCTTAGCATCCCTCCAGAGGTGATGAATGGAATAATACAGTTACACAGCTCACTAAGACCCTGCCTACCTTCTCTAAGGGCCACATTCTGCCTTGTTTGAGCAGTACATGTGGAGATCACTACAGTGCTTCAACCTTTCTGCCATGCTTCTTTGGGTGGAGTATTTAGGAATCATTGTGAAACTGATAGACACTATCTATCCTTGGCCTATGTAAAGGACAGAATAGAGCTGTTCTCAGACAAATGAATCCAATGAACTGTTCAGTTAGAGAGTTGAGCAATAACTTTGCTTGCAAGTCTAGCTATTGACAGTCTTTCCTCTTGTGAGTTATCATTGTTAATATTGGTCCTTACTGCATCTAGTCCTGGCATCTTCATAATGATTACCTTTACTGTGTTACATTTTCACTTGAATAAATGTGTAGATTTGTTCACTAGCAGTGTCTCGTGGACAAGAGGGCTATGGCCATACAGTCAGCTTATAACTAATGATCTGTCTCCAGAGAACTTTCTGTGAAAGGGACATCCATACTGCAACCTTTGAACTACCACTACCTGGAATACTGTGTCCAGTTCTGGATACCCCAGTTCAAGAAGCACAGAGAGCTGCTGGAGAGAGTCCAGCACAGGGTCAGCAAGATGATTAAGGGAGTAGAGTTTCTCCCTTATGAGGATAGGCTGAGAGAGCTGGGGCTCTTTAGCCTGGAGAAGAGGAGACTGAGGGGGAACCTCATCAATGTGTATACATATGTTAAGCGTGAGTGTAGGGAGGATGGAGCCAGACCCTTCTCAATGTCATCCAATGACAGGACAAGAGGCAATGGGAGTAAGTTGGGGCACAAAAGGTTTAGGGTAAACACAAGGAAAAACTTTTTGACAGTGAGGGTGATGGAGCTCTGGAACGGGCTGCCCAGGGAGGTTGTGGAGTCTCCATCTCTGGAGTCATTCAAAACTCACCTGGATGTGTTCCTGGGTGACTTGGTCTAGGTGATCCTGCTCAGGCAGAGGGTTTGGACTAGATGATCTTTCTAGGTCCCTTCCCATCCCTAACATGATATGATTCTATTATTGTTCAGATGCTCTCAGGTAAGTGTACAAGGTTAGCTTGGGTGTTAATAGCAACATAGGCTTGTCCAGGATGCACAACATGCTGAAGAAGCAGAATGGATCACTCTATACTGAGGTCAGGGCTCTCATAATTGCACCTCTAACCAGAATCTAGACTAGTTCACTTAGAGCTGCTTGATGAAGTTGTATTGCAGTGTGCCCTAAAAGATCTTAGGTTGTTTCAGAGTTTTTTCTGAAGCTTGATGACTACTATAGTTGCTGGACTCTCTGTTGCTTGACTGCCTGCCTGTGTTTTGCAAGGGGAGCTTCCTTCCTTACCAAGCCTGAAACTAGGTTGTACAGATATATACATGACATGGATTAGGAGTAAGGCTAAGCAACAGCTGAATTTTCTTTACATGTAGAAAAAAGACTGCCTCTACAGAGTTATAACAGAATACTGCACACTGAGGATCAAAAACACATAATGCTTCCCTTGACAACTGGTATAACAGTGTCTAAATGCTTATGTCAAAGGAAGTATGCTGTTATAATAAAAACAGATCTGGCAGCCTGAAATCTTTGAGAGAGACTTGGCACTTTTTGCTTCTTTTAATCTTCTTGTAGTATTGTTGTTATATTTATGTTTGTCCATCTCCTCAGAAATAAAATAATGTTAGGAACCATCAAACTACTTTTTTTTTTTTTTTTTTTTTTTTTTATAAAAT
>JAOEGS010009641.1:0-15329 GCA_025447755.1 Corythornis vintsioides
AATATATATAATTGGAATTTGCCTGATTTTTCCTGATCCAGATTTGATCACTACCATTGACTTTCAAGAACTTTGAATGAGAAACTTGGCTGAAATTCTTTGTTGGCCTGATAATTAATATAGTTCACTAACATAGGGTGTAGCCTTGTTACATCAGAAAATAGCAAACTAAAGAAAGATTGTGTTAGTAGATTAAAGGGAAGTTTAATAACACTTTGTTCTTACATAGCCCAAGTTTCTTTCTCTGATAGCCAGCTGTTTATTTGCCTCCCACACACACATCTGCTTCAAAAAACAGTTCAGATAATGCACAGCCATTTTAATTAGTCCGTGCTTGTTGTATTGTGTTAGTTTGTGTTCTGACACTTGCCAAATCATTGTATCAGTAGCTGGTTATGGAGCTGTGGTCAAGAAGTACTTCTGGAGGAAGTGATGCTATTTATTTTGGGCAACTACCATTTCAGAAGCTGTGGAGGTATGAACCCAGCCTTTAAATTAAAGTTGCAATATTAGTTACTGATGATTCTATGTTGAACTCACACTGTATAGTGAAACACATGTCTATAGCCTTATTTGCTCTTTTTAGGTGTCAGAGCAACAGCAGTTCTTCATGGCTAGCGTAACGCAAAAATAAATAAATAGCTAAAATGGGATAGTGCTGTTCACACTTCTTTGTTTCTCAGCTTCTCCAGGAAAGGGCAGAAGCTAAGATCAATGGATGCTGATGGCCAGATCAAACTCTTGCACTGTAGCCTTTTAGATCAAAAATCACATGTATTTCAATTTTTTAATAGCATAAGACACTGCATTTTAGTTTGATTACTGTAATCTTTAGTAGCAGAATTTTATATGACCTGATCCATTCATAAACATCTCCAACATTCACAAAAAAAACCCCTCTTCACAGTCTTCTGTTTTGTTATTGCACAGCAGCACTGCAAGTTTCTGAGATATCCTTGCAGGATTTGACTTCCTTTTTTTCCTTCTTCCTACATTGGGGATTCTCTCCATCATCACCATGTGGTAGCATTTTTTTCCTCTCTGATGTACTAGAAGAAATGCCATTAGAAACATGCAAAGCCTTTTTTTTTCTTTTTCAAGTCTTTCACCTTTCTCTTGACCTAATAGCTTGTCAGTTGCACCTCACCTTCATTTTATTTTGTAGAATGTTTAGTACCATTCATTTTGAAAGAAGAAGTTGGTTCATGGGGATACAAACCTTTTTAAACTGCAAGAAATCTGCCTCTGCTTATGTAAGCCATGTTAGTACACTACTAGGAAAACATATTCAGCTTCAAAGGGCATGAAATGATGGTCATTAGGGGAAAAAAACACACTTTTGCACAGAGGTATGTTAAAATAGAATGAGAGTTTTGGGTTATTGTTTGTACATTAGTTTATGTGCAACAGACCTGAGTAAAGGGTTCTTCCATATTCTGCCTTAATATAAAAAGACAAAAAATGTAAGGGAGTGTTTCTCAAGTGCTAGCAGATGCTTGTGAAATAGAGAGATAGGCAGGAGTGGAAGACCTTTGGGAATAGATTACTTTTTTCCTTGTTATTGAAGAACTATTAAGATACATACTACTCTCAGAAAATGTCTGCCTTAATTCCTAACTCTTTATCAGATATGGATATAAGACATACTCTTCTCTTTAGGAAGGCTGTCAGATGCTTCATCAGCAGGTTCAGGTACATGCTGAAGTTTCTGCCTTATTTCTAGCTCAAGAGTACTGGCAGCATGACTGTGTGTGGGAAGGCTGTGTTAGACCCTGTGAAACTCTGTAGTTTTATGTGTGTAGGAAACCTCAAAAAGCTGAAAGCAGCAATGGAGAATGTTTGTAAAGTGTGATAGTGAGCAAGAGTGCTCAAAAGCACATCTAAAATGCTGACAAAATGACATTTCAATGATGTAGAAATTATTAATAAGTTTGAAAGATGTATGTTATAGTATATAAACGAGTTAAGACTATGAGTTTGAACTACAGTAAAGGTCTAAAGTCCTGAATGCCACATTTACCGTAAATAAAAGAAAGTAAAATCTCTTTAAGAGCAAGAGAATCCATCCCTCTGTCAAAAATGAGTCAATACTATTCTAGCTTGATACGTGTTGTAAGGACCTTGAGGTGTTCCATAGTGGAAAATCTCATACAATATCTTGTCTTGAAGTAAACTGCAGTCAAGCTTGAATGAAAGATAATTACCTGTCATCTTAAACAGAGTCTCTTCAGTATAAATCAACTGTGCAGTGGCTAATCCTCACTAGAAACTCTATTATACACATCAACATTTGTTCTGGCAAATGCTTGAAAACTCTGGTCAGAAAGCGCTCCAAAGGTAATTGCCTCATTGCGTGCAGGTTTATGTATAAAAAGGTTCCAGTAAGTGCCTTTCCTAATCTTCTGTTCTTGTAGTAAAGGCTCAAATACTTTCTCAAATGATGAGGTAGGTCTAGGAGTGTTTTCAGAATTACTGCCCTTCCTTGAATCTCCCTGCATGCCACCATACCTCTGGTAGAGCTGTGAGCAGCATGAGTCCTTTTGAGAAATGTCTGCATGGAACAAAATTTGTAGCATCTTGGCAGATTTCATGTTTTCAGATTTAGGTTATTTCATATCTCTGGAGAGACTATCAAAGCAGTTAAAAGCGTTATTGGTTTGATTCTAATTACATAGAAAATATACCTGATGATTAGGCACAATATGAAGCTTTTCTCATGGGAGTTTACAGTGGTGACTAGTCAGAAGTGAGGAAGCAAAAGTGAGCAGTACTGTTTTTCACAATTAAGGGTTAGTAGTCATTATACTATCCCACCCTACTGATTAAGTAGTATATTGTGAATAGGTTACCCTTAAGGCCTCTTTGAAAAGTTACGGACTCTTAGAAGGAAATGGTGTGTTTAAGAAAATAATCTAAAAAAGATAGATTTAAAGATTAAGTATTAAAGACCTAGATCCTCCGTGGCTGTGAAAGTACCACACTTAATAGATATTAATATTTCTGGCATATGTTGTTTTACTTCTCGTGATGCCTTGTTTAGGAACCAGACTTGGGTTTTCCTTAAGCACAAACAACTGATATTTTTTAATATTTCTAGGTTTTTTTCAGAAAAAAGTCTTCTGAACTCTGATCTTAGCTGTTGCAAAAGTTAGTTTTTCTTCTCCCGACTGAATGCTTGATTTTCTTCCTTGGAGCTAGAGAGAAATGCCTCTGGTCCTTACAAAAAATGCCATCTTTCCCCCACAGCCCACAAATTAAATATAAACGTAGTGCTTCCTGTAAGAGCCACTAGGGCAAGGTAAGTTTCTTCAGAAAGTGTTTGAGAACATTCTTATTTTCTGAAATTGTCTCCATTTGCTTTGTTGCAGATGTACAGAGGTGACTGCAAGTGTATGACATGAATGCAGTCACCTGTACAAGGGTACACTAGATGTCGATGTTACCGAAATCTTGCAGGTGTGGAGAAAGAAGGAGATTGCATTATCTGTTGCTTAGTTTCCTAGTCTAATATATTCAAATGTTTTTGGTATTTCTGTAAAATGTTAAATTTTGGAAAAAATTATGCAGTATGAGATGACAACATTTGGTATTTCAGTAGGACGAACTTAAATTTTGTAAGATAAAAATCTATCTAGGATCTTTCTTTAAATAATGCTATCAGGAGAACATGTTTTATTGTACACATTGTAAGCAGTCAAAAAATAAATAATTATTTTCGTGATCTAGTCATTATTTACAAAACATCAGTTACATTTCATCTGATCTGAAATCTTTCACGCAACTGTGTCTTAATAGAATATTTGCCTTGTGCTATTTTTAACATAATCTGATATATCTTAAAATTCAGTACAGCAACTAGAAAGAAATACTATTTCAAAAAAAATGGGCTACAAAAATGTTTTTGAAGGATTTAATTTGTAATCACTACCAAGACTTAAGCTGAAATGTTTCATGCTGTGGTAGATCATTTAAATATTATGATATCAAAGGCAGTTGAATGATGTACTGAGAGCACAAAGTTATTAGCTATTGCCTAATATTCTGTTGTAGTCTTGTCTGAGTGTGGGTGAACCTGCATGGTGAATGAAAGTAAAGGCAAGACTGAAGTCTGAAGACTTGTCTCTGCTGGTCTGTATTCTAACAATATAAACATACTTCAATAAAGGTGCTTAAACCCTTTTTTCTTCTTTTTAATGTAAGTTTAATGAGACAATCTAATATACATGTGTTGAAGAATATACATTACTTGTTTATTAGATGGGGCATGATCTTTGGAAGCAATTAGTGTTGTTCTTACCTTGGAACTGATGACTACTAAATGTCAGAAATCTTTCTTCCTAATTTGTTTTTTGCAGTTTTTTGATTGATCCTCATAAGCTTCAGTACTAGCATTAGAAGGAATGGAGTACATTTCCAGATCATTTTCAACAGATTCAGCAATTTTACAAGAGAGGAATTAAGATTTTTATTTTCGTAAGATCAAGTATTTGTATTTGTAATTAGATGAATGATTTTTTAACATAAATGCATATCACCTACATTTCTCACTTAACATCCTAGCTATTGTTTTCTTATTGACTAATCCAGTTGTGTTGAATACTTGTATGTTCAAAGGATTACTTTTTCCCCACCTCCCCTGACAGTAATACCCTGGTGACTTCAGTAGTTCAGAATCCAGATTGCCACCTTTAAATAACAACAGGAAAAACCACTCATGCAACTAAACATAGTATCATAACTCCATGTTATTGGAGGATATTTATCTTGTTTTCTTGGTGATGGTGTTCATTTTTTTTTTTTTGCTTGTTTGTTTGGTTTTTTGTTTGTGTTTTTGTTTGGTTGGGGGTTTTTTTTGTTTGTTTTTTTCCCCCGCCTTGGGTTTTAATTTCATTTTCATTCTTTCATAGCTTGGATCACCAATAAAAATGCACCATATGAAAACAAGGAAAGTAAACATGGACATTCAAATGACTAAACTCAGCAGTCAATTTACCACTGCTCTGTAGTGTTAGAAGTAGTGACAGCTAACCCAGGTAATTATTGTACTGTTGCTACCATTTTTTTTTTCTGTGCTACATAAATCCTGCCATGGCTTTCTGAAGGATTTAGCAGGTTGTTATAAATGATCTCATATTCTATCAAAGAAGCTCCTATAAAGTCAACCATTTTACTTCCTGTTTATACAGCATATTCTGAGTGAAAGATAGGGTGTAGTCACTTCCAAGGATGTTAATCATACTAGAGTCTGATTAGGAGGTTCTAAAGATGTCCAAGGATTAATGTGGAAAAGTGGGAAGTCCTAGAGGGCTATTACTGTGATGGTCTTCCAGTGGAGCAAATTATATGCTGTGCATAGTCTAAAGGTTTATTGATCACTATGGCTGTAAAAACAGAAATCAAGAAACAGCAAGGGAAGCTCATTGAAAAAGTTTTGATTTTGAAAAGAAAGCAATGAAGAACAGCCATTAGCATTAATAATTAAGGAAGAAAGGTATTTGAAAAGATTACCTTATTTTTAAAGTGTCTCTTTTAAAAGAATTTACTTACTGATGCAAATTGAATTTTCTTAAAGCCTTTTAAATTCCCTTTCATTAGGAAATTCCTAGTCAAAAGTTTCATCCAAAGCCCAGCTAGAGAGATCTTTAAAACCTGCCTCTGTTGCATGTTTTTCTCCCTTGTGTGGTTTTTCCAGTGAGCACTGTTATGCTTGGCATTTTTATAGTGTTCTTTCTTGGGGAAAAAAAATTAAATCTACAAAACCTTGCATCCTTGTTTGGAGGAACTAATTGTATTGACGCACAGGTTATAATTGTTACTCAGATAAACAGGAAACGTGGGAGGAAAATGTTATTTTGTCATTTCTAGTGGTAGGCATCCATGGCAGGGGGTTGAAACGAGATGATCTTTAGGGTCCCTTCTAACCAAAAGCATTCTGTGATTCTGGTTTGTAGGGAACATCCTGTGTACATTGTAAAAACGTAATGGAAAGCAACTTAATGTCTTTCATGCTGAATTACTAATGTAGAAAAATACTGTAAATCAGGATGGAATGCTAAAGAATCATAATGAATTAAAATATGCCAGAGGAAAAATACTTTCTGAAAACTGGAATAGAATTTTAATTTCTTGAATACCTAAAAAGATAATTAAAATATTTACAGTGAAAAAAAAAATGCAGGAGAGAGGGAACCCTAGAAGCAATAAGTTGGTAATTATGCACTTGCTGAAAACATGCACTCTGCTTTTTTTTATTATTATTATTATTCCCTAATTAAATCCTAATTAACACGTGCACTAGAGTGTTAATTCTTGCTTTTATTCCTCTAGGGTATCCCTACACCTTCAGGAACATAAACTTGCGCAGATATGTAAAAGATAATTATCAATAAATAGGACTACCACATAGTATGTTCATTGCCTTAGTTATGGCACTTGTTATGGGCCTGCTAGCCTATTAGTCAGAAGAGCTATAGGATTTGTTTTGTTTTTTGAGTGTATGAATTTGTATGAATGCATTCATCTTTATCAACAGGATAAGCAGCACAAAAACTGGTCAGCATATATTTGACTGCAAAATCCAAGTTTAACTGCTTGTATGTTTGAAAACATTTCCTAATGCCCAGAAAATTCTGTTGATGGGCAGCAAAAGAGAAAAAA
Source organism: Corythornis vintsioides (assembly GCA_025447755.1). Classification (NCBI taxonomy): domain Eukaryota; kingdom Metazoa; phylum Chordata; class Aves; order Coraciiformes; family Alcedinidae; genus Corythornis; species Corythornis vintsioides. The sequence goes on from JAOEGS010009641.1 coordinate 6,658, forward strand.
AAATGTGCCAGCTCTAAATAGACAGTCAATTCTCTGTTATACATAACTTTATGTTATTTCTATTCTCATGCCCATCTTCTACCTTTCGTACTACTTGAACTTCACATTGACTGTTTGATGGTTTGTTGATATTTACAAAAGCACTAACTCTTTTAATAAACAAAAGGTATTAATTAAACATACACAGTAAAACCCTACAGGTGAAAAACCTAACATTGAAAATAAATGAGCAGTGTGATTTCTTGGCAAGCACTAATAAATCAGCCAGTGGATTTGTGTTAGGGAAACAGATGGGTTTACTATATGAGATATGTTCTAAGCATTCTCTCCTTAGGGCTGAAAAAATCTCATTCCTGAGGCCATGCCTAATCCAACTCATTAGTGTTAAGGAAAAGATGGGATTTGGATTGGATGGTAAATCATTTGTATAAAACAGTCACTAGATATCTTAGTTGATGAAAATGGTCAACTGTACTTATGAGGTGAAATTTTTTATTTCCGTATCTGGCACTTTGGTTGTATTCAGCTTTTTAATTAGAGTAATTTGATAAAGTGACTGTAAATAGGTGATTTTCTTCCATTAATTTTTCTGTCCCTCTCTTACTACAGCGGGGATTCGGTCACCATATGTGATGGTTTACAGTTCATTAAATTCTTGTCCTGAATGTCAAAGGCGCTCATTTTTTTCATCTGAAGGAGCTGTTTTTAGAAGTATTTTGCCAACAGTACTAAGTTCTCCCATTTTTCTTAATTGCAATTAGTCTTTGAATATAGGATTTGAACCCCAGTGAACAATGTAAGCTCATCTGACCTTGCTGTTGGGTAATCTGAGCTGTAGTAACAAGTGACTGGAGAAGTTTTCTTTAAATAAAGTAAAATCAATAAAAATGTACAATATTATAGCTTTATCCACTTCTAATGAGTTTCAATCACATTTAGAATTTACTTTTTTGTTGTATGTATTTTAGTGACTTTCACTAAATATTACTAAGATTAGTTTTCCTTAAAAATTAGAAATAATTGCTTACATTTGCTTGGACTTTGTTGGTCAAGAGTTGCTAATCTGAAACAAGATTATCTATTAAACTACAGGAATTTAAGACTAACAGTTTTGAAAGAAATCATGCATCCCTTTATATCAAAATAGCTGTTTGTCTAATGTGTTTGCATCAACAGCAAATCAAAAAGGGTTTCTACAGCCTTTCTAGAAACCTCTGAAGGCATAGTTCCCTTTTAGACAGAAAACTTTTCCTAATATCTAAAGTAGAACTTTGAATCAAATTATAATGCCTGTCATTTATTTTTTTCTGTCCTGCATAGGATGACTGTCGTTTTGCAGATTTTTGCATTGTCAGTCTCTCATGAATCTCATTTTAATGTTTCCTTTTGTAAATCAAGTTCCTTGAGCTCTTCATTATATGTCATGTTCTAAAATGTATTGGTTTTATTGTTTTTCTGAAGTAGAGTCTGAAATTTGACAGCATCTATTTTGGGGGATCAGAATGTGGCTCATACTATCAGTATCAAGAACATTTGTTGTTCTGTATTTTGCAGTTCTCATCCCAAATGTGTTTACCTTTCTTTTTTCCTCCTCCCTTCCTCTCCTTCCTCCTCCCCTTTTTTTCCCTTTCCTTCTCCTTCTCCTTTTCTTCCCAAAGCATTGTGTATGTTCTGGACCCTCTATATTCTTCAGTTTTGTCACCTGGCTCCTTACTCCCTATGTTTTCTTGGTGCATTTAATGGCTTATTCCCACATGCAGTGTTTTGAATCCGTCTTTATGAATTTCATCCTTGCATAACACCTAGAGTTGTTTACTTTGTTTCAAATTGGTATAGATCATTCTGGATCACAGAGATCCAGAGTGCTTGCATGTCTTTCTACCTTCTATCATCTCTGCTTTTTCTCTAACCCTATTCATGAGAGGATAATTTAGGTACTGTCTGGGTGGACCTCTGTGATTTTCCATCTTAAAGACTTTTTTCAATTCAAAATCAGAATATTGGTAATTGCACCTTGAACATGTCTTTTAAAATAAGGTTTTGTGGTGGGTTTTTTTCGTTGGTTTTTTTTTTGTTTGTTTGTTTTGTTTTGTTTTGTCCATGTAGTATTTCCCTAGCTTGCCTATGGAGAGTCCATGTCTAGCAATGTTTAAGTGAGGCTTGTATTACATCTACTACGTTACCGGTTAAACCATTTACCTGTAAAGGAATGAAATATAATTGGTTTGGCACAGGTTGGTCTTGACAAATCTGTGTGAAGTAAATCTGTACAATATTTGTACTCATTTTTGGCTTCCATATATTGTGTTAGGTGTATGTGGAGTTGCATCTGCACCAAAATTTACTTGCATTATTCCTTTATATACCTCCTCAGTCATATGACTTTTTCTTGCCGTTGTAAATTTCCTTTTGATTTTTAAGTCTCTAAATGTCTTCACCAGTTCTCCTTTGTATAACCATATCTTTTGTCACCAGTATTTCTAGAGTTCTTCATTTACTTCTCCCATTTGTCCATCAGTCTAGACTGAGATTGAATATAACATAAGGATCCAGTTCTTTCTTGCAGAACGAAAGTGGTACTTCATCATCTTAAACTTTTAAATCTTTCTTTTTGTCTGTATTCTTCCTAGTGACTTGTACATAATCACACAGAATCACAGAATCATTATGGTTGGAAAGGACCTCCAGGATCATCAAGTCCAACCTTAATAATGTACAGTCAAATCTTACTGCCAAGTGAAATCTTTCTGTAGATTCTGGATTCCTTGCCTTTTGAGTGGCACTTAATGCCTGCCTTACATTGATGTTTGTGAAAGTGTAGACTGGAGGGTATATTCCTGGGGGAGCACATCATAAGCACACCCTTATGTGGAAGTTGCTAGCAGCAACAGAATCTGTTACACACTTAACAGCTAAGTGTACATAAATATCTGTTTTGCCCTCTCTTTTGTTGGTACATTGAACTGGCTCCTGTGCTTTTATTTATTTATTTTTTAAGTCTTTAGTCTTAAGATTAGTGGATATTTAAGAAGGAGCTTGTCTAGATAAGGCCTCATTTGAAACAATAGACAGATACTGGCTCTTGTGTAAGTGTATATTTACTGGTTTTTAGAAATTCTGCATAAATAATCTTTACCCCAAAGGTTATAAAACTAGTGTTAAAGTGAGTTCTGCTAAGGGCCATGAGACAAAAACAGGATTCTGAAATTGTGCTTTCTCAAAGATACCTTCTTTAACTACTATGTGCCAAGTACTTGCTGATGTCTGTGGCATGGTCCCCACTAATAGACATCCTTTTCAGTGTTCTGACCCCATACTGTCTCTTGACAGTAGCTGCCACGTTAGTAAGGTTGAGGTAGTCTTGAAATATGTTATTGCACCAGCACATACTTTTCAGTCAGTGCACACTTCTCAAAAATTATGTTTGCTTGCTTTCTCCTCTTCATGAGGTCTGGGAGCATAGCACGCTTTCTGAAATGGCTTAGAAGGATTTCTGCTGTTACCTCATGAGGAATAAGTGTTTCTGTTAAGAAATTTTGTGGATCAAGCTTGAGGCTGTCTAGAATTAAATCACAGGGCTTAAATCACTACTTCTCCTTGGCTATTTTTTCACTTTTTCATAGTAAAGAGAAGCAAAAAATCAGTTCTGCCACAAACTATTGACTTGATGTTCCTTATTTGGGCAATTGTATTCATGTGTGCATGCTGGATTTAACCTTTCTTTCTTAATATACGGTCATTATTCAGACAAACTTTGTGATTTAGCTTGAGAAAATAGCTAAAATGCTTCCTGTGAAGAGATCTTTCTAATGAGAGTTCTGTCTCACAGTTTCTCTATTGTCACCTTGGTATGCTCTGGGTTTTTTCTCAAGTCTTACTGATCATTTATGCTTGTGTGACTGTTAATAGCATGGTTTCTCACCAGGTGATTTCAGTGAAATTACTGAAAGACTTAGGGGAAACCACCGCAAATTGAAAGCTGACCTACACATGGGTCACACGCCCACACTTAATAGAGATACAGCTATGCCACAGCTAGTGATCATCTCACTGTGTCATCTGTGAGAAGGCATTTACAAATGACCCTTGGTCAATTCAGGACTGTTTCAACTCTTTAATGACTATGTGACCGAGACTCAAAGACAAATTTAAATAGAGGAAATGCTGTATTTTGTGTGTTATAATGGTTTAAAATTATTCACTTTTCCCAAAAAATAAACACATTTAGAATTTAATAATTTTGAATTAATGTTTCTTATTGTTGCTGAAAATCTTGACAACATAGAAATTGTCCAGATGGATTGTTTAGAGCAATATAAAGTGAACACCATTATGCCATCATTGTCCTTTGATCTTAAAGACCTTTAGAAAGCAATTGACCTGGAGCAGCATGGAAATAATAGATATTCCGTGTCTGAGTGCTGTATCCCAGTTATCTTAGAAATACAATTTAATGCTTACTTTGTGCTCAGTATATAGTAGGAGCCTTGAGGAAATATGGTGATCACCTTCAGTTGTGAAAATACTAGTATAGAGAAAAAAACAATGATGTGATCATTCTTCAAAGTATTCGTGTCAGAAGTTTTATATAATTACTACACTCATGATAAACTCTGAGTGTTGTTATGGCCTTATTATGGAAGGTGAAATCTTCAGAGGTACTGTCCTGGAAGCTTCATTGGAGAATGTGAGGTCTATTCAAGTGTTGAATAATGTAAACATGCTTTGAGATGCATAAAATGCTGCATTAAACCAATGGTGGTTTAATACATGTAATGCGTTAATAGAATTACCTAATACTAATGTCTATCAGATACAGATGTCCAAATGTCTACGAGTCTTAACTTTGAGATATATTCATGTGTTGATAATGTCCTATAAGCAAAGAGAGTTCTGCAGGTGTGTTCTAAAATTGGGCATTGAATATCCAAAGAGAGATGGATTAGGGAGATACTATTCCAGAACAGTATTCTCTGTAATTTGATATTCTATAATTTTGAACTTTAAAAATTGCTGTTAAACTATGATGTGGAGATTGATTTTCATCAGTCTTACATTCAATAATATATTGCATTGATGAAGTGCTTGTTCCCACTTCCAAGAACATTTGCACATCATGGAATACTGTGAACATAAGCAGTGAAAAAGTCCACTGCTACTAGGCACTGAACCTTTAAAAGGTTACACAGTAGGGAACCATGTAATTCTTGGACATGTAGTGAATAGGACTGTTGTTTTAGAGAATGCAGTCAGACTGAAGCTAGAGGAGGACAAATTTGTGTAAATAGATGTTAGACTGTGCTGAGATCAGTTGGTTCAATTCTATGGTCTCTTATAGAATTTTGTTTGGAGTTCTGAAAACTCTCAAGTCCTGCCTGGAGATTGCAATAAAAACATTACAGTGGTGATCAAGACTTTTTCAAAGAATGTCTTTCAGAAGAAAAGAGGAAAAGTATTCTGGTGATTTATATAGCACATAATTTTAAAATATTTTAAATGAAGCACTGTTTTTTAAATTTAAAATAACTTTACACTGAATGTGTATTACACATTAAGTGTACATTTAAATTTAACATGTAATCTAGTTAGAATTAGTTAGGCTGGTTGATGGAAAGGTGTCTTCAAGCTTTCTGGAGAACTAAACTGTACACAGATGACCATAGTGAAATGCTGAAATGCTAAAAATGCAGTTGCAGCATGGTTTTATTCTAACCGACCTCTACACTTAAGTCTTTCTGTGTCTACGCCATGAGAATATGATTTTTCATAGTTTCAAAAATAATAAGTTGCAAGCAATACTGTAATAACTTACAATTTAGGCTTTTCATGCAGAAATTGAGTAGATGACATTCTAATCATTGTAATAGGATGCAGACTTTATTATAGTATGTTTTTAGAGTATCCCAAGGAAGGTTATTCATGCTACACTAGTCAGGGATTGTTATTGTTAAACAAGTAAAATAAAACTCTTTTAAGTGCTAGATCATTTACCTGTCTGTAGAGTTCAAGACAATCTGTATTCTGCAGTCTCTCCTGAAGAAAACAATAGCTTTACATGGCTTCAAACTGCAAGCTGACTCGTGGGCTTGTCAGAAGCTCATGTCGAGATCAACAAATCAAATAATGGCTGTGAGGAAAAACATACGTTGATGGGTAGGAAGCCATAAGGGTCAACAATCGGCATTTACACAGATCTTTACTTTGGAAAATAGTATTTGCAGCTTTTACTGCTTTCATACAACACCAGTGTGTGAGGACTAGAGCCATACGAAAAACAGTGATCCAGTGGTGCAAGTCAAATGACTCAGTTCCTTTCAACTGTTTTTTGGTTGGTTTTTTTTAAATCCAAATCTTCAAAATACTCCTCCCACAAAAAAAACCCCTCAAACCAAGAAAACCCAATCAGAATCCACACATAGAAAATTATCATTTTAACAGGGATTTTCCAAGTAAAAGTGAGAGAGCTGCTACATGGAAAGGTCCATTTCTTTCCCATACCACAGGATTATATAGTCATTATTAAAACTATACTTTTTTTTTTTACTTGAAATCATACTTACATGTCCTAAGTTTTTGGAAGATTTATTAATCTTTTCCATATAAAACCCAGAAATAAAGCAGTAGTTATTATACTTAAAATTTAGTATTTTTCTTTAAAGAAGCATTATGCAATATGATTTTGAGATTTCTCTGTATGAGGGACTATTATCGTCTTAAGCAGTAAATGCAAAGAAAATTACTATCTTGTGGGTTTTTAAAGTTTTATTAAGTGAAAGGAAATTGAATATTAATATTTATCAAATATATCAACATTTCATAAATTTGATATGGACAAAATAGAATGATGATTTCTGGGGTTTTTTCCCATGCATTAGAGATGTTATATTAGATATATAGCTTTAGCTCTGAACATCTTAATTGTTACCGGTTCTGCATATAATGAATATGTTGATTTATTTTTTTTTTTAATTAACCACATTCTCCTTATTTTTTGAAATAATCCTCTGATTTTGTCTTTTTTTCTTTTTCCTTATGGGAGGTTACCAGTAGTCTTAGTGCTATGTGAAGTGAGTTATATTTATGTAGTTTCATTAATATAAATGATGAAATGAGAGTAGAATGTGAAAAGAGGCAATTTTTCATTGCAGTTTTTCTCCTTGGATTATAAGAAAACATGTTGCAATACAAATCATACGTAATGACAAGCGGGATAATAGTAGAATGCATATACAACAGTTTGAACAAAATGATAAAAATACTAGGAAATTGTGTGAGATTCATGTTGTGTAAAATTCACATCTCATTTGAACCGAAAGATACATATGGACTATGTCCCCGGACTGTCTTGCTTATCTTAGTATTGAATGGCGTAGAGTGAATTTTTAATGTAGACGCCAGTGTTCATGTCTTTTGAAGTGCTCAGAACTCTCTAGGGACCATTTAACTGCTTTCATAGGGGTTTGTTTATTCAGTTGTGGGGGCCATATGGTGAGGAATTACCCTGCCTTCCTTGCAAGTTGCACTGTGTTTTTCAAGATGCAGAAAACTTGCATTTAACTACTAAACTTTATTGAAACATTAGATAACAAATAAGAGCCTGCTAGCAACAGTCTCTCTATTCTGTGTGCTCTGGAAAAGAGTTTTTAAACAGCAGGTGAAGCAATAATGTCTCCATTGCACTGCAAGTGTGATCACAGCAGACACAGGCATATGTGTGTTGGCTTTGATATAGATGGTCTGAGTCAGAAAGATAAGTGAAGTCTGGAGCCACATTGGTTTCTAAGACAGCTGCTCTAGATGGAAGCCTGTGTCTGCAGTTGCACTGTTGCCGATACGTACATTCACTAGATGAAAGCTAGATTTAGTATGCCTATCCTAGTCCAGCCATACCTCTGATTTCCAAACAGATGAACTGTATATAGGTACTGTGCCACACCTGCACATTGACACAAGCTGTATGAATCACTGCCAGCAGCTTCTCTGCTTCTGCTGAAGTCTTCCACTGTTCTATTCTTAGCTACTCATATCTAAGTTTCTAGGGCTCAAGGTGATGTTAGCATGTATTCTTATGCTGCAACTAGGCCTCCAGTTGTATTGGAGAGACAGTTGGTCTTCCTACAAGAACAGTGTCTATTCAAAAAAATAAGCCAGTGTCTCTTAGAAGGACCAAAACTGAAGTTCCTAAGAGTCCAGTCCTGCACAGCTGTTTTCCGATTGTGGATCAACAAAGTACTTAAGCAAGGTGCGTGCCTTTCAATGACTGAGAGAATCTTTACATTGGCTTTAGTAGGTTGATGCTCTTGCTACTAACTTGGGGCTTTAGAATTAGGGAGCATGGCTTTCTAAAGAAAACCCCCTGAAAGTGTGTTTTGTCTTAGTGTACAATCCCTGGCCCTCACCTCCTATCTGTGAAGGCATATGTTGTGTGGAGAGGCAACATGGGAGTGGAAAGTGTTTGGGAATACAGCCTGGATAGTGTGCCTCACTTGCCACCCAAAGGTTGTAGATCACTGTGCAGTAGTAAATATTGATGGCATTACTGGTCAGAAGCTCAGTAGATCTATTGTTATGTAGTTCTATTGATTCATAGATTCGTAGATATTAGGGTTTGGAAGGGACCTAGAAGATCATCTAGTCCAACCCCCCTGCCCGAGCAGGATCACCTAGACCAA
>JAOEGS010009641.1:25970-53639 GCA_025447755.1 Corythornis vintsioides
AGGATCACCTAGACCAAGTCACCCAGGAACAGATCCAGGTGGGTCTTAAGTGTCTCCAGAGATGGAGACTCCACAAAGTATTAATTTTAATTTTAATGTCTTGAAATAAAACTAAGGAAAAACTGCCTTTATATATAATAGGAGTACTTTTGGCATGTACTGGTCATTTCCTTGTCAAATCAGGAGAGGAAAAAACCTTGCACAATGGTCATAAAAAGGTAGCAAGATTCATATTAAGGCAATTCATAGTTAGCTCTTCAGCATGTGACTATTAGTAAAAAATGGTTATGATACATAGCTATGAATAGGAAAGCTCAAACTCAAAGAACAAAGAAATACATAAGATAGCTATGAAATACATGTACTACCAGAACTTTGTTAGCAGGAAAGTCAGAAAGATATTTTATTTTATGACTGTATAAGACAATATTCTAAGTATGAAGGTTATGTTTGGTTTTTTTGTGGTTCATTATTTCTATGACAGAGAATTAAGTAAAAGGCTGGAACAGGTAGGATATCAGAAGAGGATATGACAACTAGTAGATAAATAAGGGAAATAATATTTTAGTAATTTCTCTTTTCACTGCTTGTTGTAGTCAACTTCATAATTTGGTATGTACCTTTCTACAAAAGGAATGCTTTTTTCCTTGCATTACATTTTCACACAGTTTTGCCTATGCAGCAACATAAAGGTCATTTCAAGGCACTCATATGGGCTATCTTGCTACCCACTTTCCTTGTAAAGATACAGTAGTTGTTCACAGGTTCCTGTTTCCTTTTTGCCTTAAGATTATGTCTTGATCATAGCTTGATCTGAGGGAGAAAATTTCCCTCTTAGATCTATCTGCACGTGACCGCTCAGCTCTAATAAGCAGCTTTTCACTTTTGAGTGGATCACCCAGTGAGATCAATGGAACTTTTTGTCCATTGAGAATGGTTTGAGAAATTCTTTTGTCCTGCTTTTACAAGCAGGGTAAGAACAGTATATAAGAGGTGAGCTTATTTTATAGATTTCAGAGGACATATCTCTCCTAAGTATGAAATTAAGCAAGGAAGGGAAGCGACAAGCATGGCTATTTGCAAGGGCAATATTTACAGTGATGACCAGGGGCAATGGTTTTAAACTAGAGAAAGGCAGATTTAGATTGGACATTAGGGAGAAATTCTTTATTATCAGGGTAGTGGAACAATGCACGGGTTGCCCTGGGAGGTGGTGGAGGCCTCATCCCTGGAGACATTCAATGTCAGGCTTTATAAGGCTCTGAGCAATCTGATCTAGTCGAGGATGTCGATGCCACCTGCAGGGGGATTGGACCAGATGACTCTTAGAGGTCCCTTCCAACCCGAGGCATTATATGATTCATTCTGTGATTTATTTTTTTTAAATATAAACAATATCTGTACACGAATCTTCTACAGTGGATGCTAGTGCTCAGTGTGTTAGTGCTTTTAGTCCTCTGATGACAAAAAAAAAAATAATATTCCAATGCAAGAAGGTCTAGCTTAAACAGTAGGCAAAATAATAATTTTACAAATTGATGAGTGTCTGGACATGGTCCATCATGTAGATATATGGACATTAATGTTTAGTGAATACTAAGGGGAATAAATGAACAGGTCTGTCAAAATCTTAGAGTCTCCTATTTGTGTGTCTGTCATGGCTAAGTATGTATGGATCTAGTGTCAGAAGGCAGAAATGAGCTGTCAGTACCTGTGTGTAGAGCTCAAATCCAGCCAAACAGACTGGAGAGAAGCAATACAAGAGTGATCTCATAATGCAACTCCTAAAAGATAATAGAACAATCTTACTTCTGCCACAGTCTTTCTCATGAGTCAGACCAATCACCACATTTAACTACAGTGTACAATAGTCCTGATAAATATAATAACCTGGATGAAGAGTGATTATACTTTAATATAGAAAAGTGAGTAGTCTCTAGTATGAGGGAGAAGAAAAAAAAACCAAGTGCAGGAAAGTATACTAAATACTTATGTCACTAAGATGATTATTCCGTGTATTTGTATCATAATAGTGTAAATACAAAAGAAGAGAGTGTATTCTTGACATTCGTCAACCTACAGTGCAGTTTAACTTGTATTCACTAAACTGGTGTTTAAGTTCTTAATAGCCTCTGGCTATCTCATTATATTTCTGCAAGAGTTTCCTATTCTTATGAGAGGGTCAATAGAACAGGGCAGACCCCCATTAGTCCAGTTCCTCCTTATTGGGAAGTTAAGCTACTCTGTCTGATTTTAAACTGAATTAAGTCAAAGGCAATGCCTTTTTCTGTTGACTGTGTTTCAGGGGTGACAACCTATGGCACAAAGATAGGTGACAGCTGAATGGTAGTAGCTGTTAATTCCGTTTTCTTTCACTGTGGAAAGCAAGGGGTGAAGTGTTCCATACATACATAGTTCACTAGGTATGGCTTCTAGTTCAGATTAATTCTGACCTTTGGGAAGTTGCTCAACATCTTTGTATCTTAATATTTCCACTACAAAAAATGTATGCATGACCATAATAAAATTGCGAAGACCATATATTGAAGGATTTTCAGATTCTCCTAAGTGCAACAGACAATGGTTTTGTAATTCTTATCTATTATACAAACATCAGTGAAAAACCTGTTCTATACATAAATCTATGGGACCTGATGTTCATCCCAGAGTCCTGAAAGAACTGGCAGATGTAGTCGCCAAGCCACTTGCCATAATATTTGAAAAGTCTTGGCAGTCAGAAAGACTGTATTACTTGCCTATATGACATACTAGAAATTGCTTAATTAGCTGGCAAATGAGATTTACTAAGTGGTCTCTCGCTGTACTAAAGCAGTACTGTTACAACATGCTGTACGGTTGGTTTAGTGGCAATTTATTCTTAGTTCTAGTCTGTGCTAGCCACATGAATGGAACTAAGAAAGAACACTTCTGTATGGGATAGACATCATTAATCTTGCTAGTTAGTCACTGATGTCAAGTAAGTCTTTAAAAAATAAAATATGCATTGTTTGGAACTGGACTTGCACTCAGTACTGGACAAATATTTCAACTGATTTTAATTTAGAGTTCTTTCCCTCATTTTATTATTTTCTATTTCAATCTAAATATTTTAACTTTTTTCTCAAGGCTGTATGAGGTCCGCAGGAGGAAGTCTATAGCTTTCATCTTGATTTATAGAGATGATGATAAAAGTTTAGTCTCACAGCTTGTTGCCCATTTCTGTGCTACATTGTTGCCTACAGCATATGTTCAAAGACAGGTTGCCCATAGTTTTATGTAGCTTTATTTCAGTAAACATAGCCTAAAGTAGAAACATATTGAATTTAGGCTAAACTTGCAGAGAGACTGGAAGAAAAACACTATGTGTAGTGTTGGGTTGCTATTAACTCTGTTCTAACATGTATAAACCTGTGTGGCTATGCTAGAGGGACAGAGGTGGAGGGGGTTCCATCCCTTTTTTGGATGTGTGCAGTAGTCATGGTTTGTGGCTCAGAGTACGCAGAAGTGTGATATTGTCACTCGTGTTACATGAATGTGTCTTCTTGTGAACCAATTTTCTGTGTGTCTCAGGAATCTGTTTCTCTTGGATATCACAAAGTTAGTTTTCTGTGCAAGGTTTTCATGCTATAGAGCAGAAACAATACGAAACTGCAGATGAGTAAGAGATTTACTTGTCCCCAGGAGAGGAAGAAGACTGTTTCTTCATGCTTCCTCAGAAACTCAGGAAGCAAGATAGTACAGTTGTCACTTTTAAATACCCTTCACTGTTATATATAGAAATGGTTTTATATATAATATATATAGCATATTTATATAGACAATATTTACAAATGTATTTCGTAATATATGGACTCTCTATGCTGTTATGTCAGCAAAGGATTTACTTTTATTGACCAGTGCCTTCAACTAATTAGTTTAATTTTACTACTGAATTAATAGTAATACAGTTTATCTGTTAGTGATTGCTTACTATAGGAGAGTGTTTCCAGTTTTACCAAAAAAGCATGTGTGCTTCTTTTTTTTTTCCTGAAATAAGCATTCAGTGATACTAAAATACAGCACCACTTCACCAAACAGAGATGTTTTTGTAAACGGATGCATACCCTTTAGGGTCCCTTGTTGTTGGCATTCCCTGAACTTATGAAATATTTGGTAATGAAGGGACAGTGTTTATGTTTTTGTTTCTGTTGCAGAGACAGAGTTGTACAAAGTGTTGTACAAAGCTTCATTTCTATCACTAATAATGGAAATGTCTACCACTGATTTGGGAGAGACAGCAAATATATTTGCATTATAAGAGGATAAATATTTCATCTTAAATGCATTAGATTGAACAAACATTTTTGTTACTTTTACTTAAGTTAGTTTAAATAGAATAAAGTGAAGGCTATTAGTAGGACTACATGGTGAAGTCGTGGTTCATTAAGATCATCATCCATAACCTGCCTGTCACACACCCCTTGTTGAGACCAGATTGTCTGCTTTAGGAAAGTTCAGACTAATCTATCCTTTATGTTGTCATACTTGCTGGAGTGGCAGATTAAGAATCTATTTTTGGTGCCTAATTTCTAAATTAGCAGTTTTCATCAAACCGTGTTTACTGCTGCTGAAGAAGAACAAGCTGGGATGTGCACAGTCTCATTGAGTGACATGTAATTATCGAACGCTGAGGATATGCCCTTGTGCTTGGTATATGAGTCTTTCCTCTCTGAATATAGTGATGAGCTTTTTTGTGTGTATATTTAGCTGGCATATTCTTTAATAGTTAAAGCATGGGGAGGGTTTTTTTTCCTATCACCAACTGTTAATTGCTTAAATTAAAAAAAAAATATTTTTCCTTAGTTTAATAATTTTCTGAATCTTTTGTACTCTTGTGCCAAGTGGGTAGGCTTACTTTATATATTACAGTTGTTTGAAGACAGTTTTATTACTGAAGAGTAGAAGAAAATGGCTTTCTCAGCTCATTAAATAAGATGCCAATCCTCATACGGTTAAAAGTCTTCTGTGACTGACTTGCCCTGTCCAGCCATGCAAAGGGATGAAGGTTCAAGAATGCTAGCAGAATTCCAGGAAACGTTCTAGCAACTATATCAGAGTGAAGAATATAATTTTGCCTCCTGAAGTTATGTTCATTGTAGATATTCACTCTCAATTCTCTAAGGAGTTAATTTGGATTTACTCCCATTCCTAAAATTAGACTTCCTGAAAACTGTCACTATTCAGATAAATTAGAAACAATCCACCAAACTTTTTAAGGTGTCAGAAGATGTTATGCTTCTTGGGAATAGTCTCATCAGCTGGGAAGTAACCATCATAGGGAATAAAAAGGTAAAAAAAAAAAAGTGGCACTTAAACTGGCAAACTATTTAATCCTGGTAATGAGGAGGGGTTTCTGAGAAGAAAATGTTTGCAGAAGGCAGTACGTGATGAATGTGGAGGTAGAAGTCAGGATATTGATCAGGATCAGTAGACTTTTGTTCCTTTTTCCTGTCTGGTAACTGCTCAGTGGAACACCGTTAGCTGTCATTCAGCACATAGTCAGGATTCACAGCACATAGCTGTTGATGTTTACTGATAATTCAATTTCTATTTTAGAGTAGAAAGCAATGAAAAAGTATCCCCTGCTTTAGCAGAAAGGTTGGACTAGATCATCTCCTGAGGTCCTTTGCAACCCCTACCATTCTGTGATTCTGTGCTCAGGTGACAGCACTGAGTATAATTACGAAAATGTCTTTGGTCTCCATATTGTGCTAATTAACACTGGTTAAGTAAAACCAATTCAGGTGCTGCTTAATAGAAAGCAGAATCATACAGATTTTGAATAGGTCATCTGTATTTCTTAGATATTCAGGTTAGTGTTGATTTAGGAATACCATATATTAATTTTAAAACATTCAGATTTATATGGGTAAAGAAATTTTAATATCAAGGTACTAATCTGATTTACATTTCACTACTACATGCATGCTTGGGTGATGAAGGCGCATTTGTATTTCTTGAATGTATATATGAAATAGTTAAGTATCTTAAACTGCTTTATATATAAATACTAATTACACATGGAAATATTATCAGAGGTTGGGCTGAATTATTCTCGATGTCAATATCTTTTATTCCTCAATCCACATTTTACCTTTTTCAGGAAGGTCATTCAGTATAAACAACTGATTCTTTATTCAGACTTTAGTTTTTTAGAAATGGATCTAGCAGTCTTGAAAAGGACTTGTAATCACTCCTTTGGATTTCGTTAGATATGCTTGCTGAACTCCTCGGGGAGTCTTTGATATCCTGACAGGTCATGTTAGTGCAGTATGTTTGCCAAAAATATTCTTCGTCAAAGAGGTTGCAGAGTTTTTTTCTGTTTGCCTCTTGAAGCTGCATTGCACACAGAAGCCTATATTGAGAAAACGGGATAAAGAAAATGGTGTAAATTTATTTATTGTCAGCTATTTGGTGCAATACTTTGAAAGAAATTTTCATAAATGGAGGAGCAATTGGCTCATTCAGAGTAAAATGGTAAACATTAGGGTTTGATTAAAACATCTATACTATGCAGTTCCTTAAAGAAACTCTGACTTGAGATGTTTTGAGTACTCCTGTGAAGATGAAGTTATTTCAGATTGGGGTTACTCACTGAGAACTGGGTAGGGAAATTATGCCAGCATAGATTTAGCAGTATCTGTGGAACTCTCAATCACTAGTACACAATTATCTCTAGATAACAGTAGTTCTATAAACATTATTTTAGTCCTAAAAAAGCTACACATTCAGCTTGTATTCTACTTTTATTTGGTACAGACTTCTTACCTTTTACTTCCAGAAGTACAGACACAGAAGAGCACTAAAATAAACCATGGTGATTTCATTCTACTCTTATAAATTGTTGCTTAAATTCTCAACACCTCTTTATTAAGTAAACTAGTTTCTATAAAATGTGACTAACTGAATCATTTATCTTAAGCCCCAGTATATCTTACTGATTTTAAAAGTAAGACATAATATTAAGTTAAAACAGGAATTGCTTCTCCGAGAAAGTTTTACTGCAGTCAAAGCAACCTGATTGTGTATTAGTATTAGCTTAATGAAATTTAAAATAAATTAGATAAATAGATGAAATGTGAGGATTCAAAACAAATTGTATATTAACTCTGAAGAGTCAATGCAAAATACCAAGCCTTTGGCTTGAATGTGATAGGAACAATAGTACTTGTAAACTAGCACAGAAAATTTATTTTGAAGAAGGGGAAGCTAAGAATAGGGAAGTGTCTTTGGGAGAGGTGGATACTTGATTACGTTAAATTGCATTTGGAGTGATACAGGTGAAGGATGATGAGATGAGATGAAATCAAATGACAAGGGAGGAGCAGTCATGTAGAGCCTCCAAGGTGAGAGCAGGAAGACTGAATATTAATTTAAAATCTTTTTGTAGAAAATGTCATTTTTTAAAAAAAGAACTGTGTTTCTTAATAAATAGAAGATTGCTATCCAAGCAATAAAGTCTGGTTCAAAAGTAATTCTACCATATTCAGGCCTCCCAAAGGAAAAATCATGAGGTGGGCCATAACTAAATGTCTGCCAGATCCAAATACAGCTTGAACTTCATGTCCTGTTCTAGTTTAGAAGTCATAAGCTTCAAGTGATTTGCTGTTGATCAACGTAACAGCCTTTAAACCTGTCATAATAACTAATTTCTGAAAGGCTTGATTTGTATGTTCTACTCACAATCTCAGGATTATATTGTTTGCCAGATTTCAGTCTGGGAAATCATTCTTCCCTGATCAGGTTGATGGGGTAATGGACCATTAATAAGGGTCACTGAAGTATAATTGTAGTGTTTGATTTATGCAACATTTGGCAGTCAAAGTATTTCAAAATTTAGAGAGAACTTCTTCAATTTTACCATCCAGTCTGTGGGGACAGAAATCACTGTATTTGTTTAGGAGTGTCTATTGATTTTCTTTGTTCTTTCTCTCTAGAAAGTCCTTGTTTGCCATGTGGATAACCAGTGAAAGGTAGGAAAGACTTCTAAAATTTCTGTCTATCTAACCATCTGTCTTTGGGGGAAAAACACAACTTTTCTTAGAAGACTGCTTATAAAGAGGTTTGAAACAATACATCACTTACCAGAGCCTTTTGCAAATAAACACTAGGGTATTCCAGGGTGTGACATGAATGCCAATGGAGCTGAATAATTGCCAAATTGCTCTTCACATATTCAGCCCAGGCTAGCAATTGTTGTGATTTTGATTGTTTTATATAGCCTTCAATTCAACTTCAGACTCCCTTCTCTTCCCCCACTCAATAAACCTAGGTGGATACAATTGTTTTCTTTTAAATGCATTTCAACTTATGCAATTATGTTTTTGGAATTAAAAAAAAATGCGAGTGTTAGGTTGACTTAGAATCTATCTCCCATTTTTTTCCTCTCTGTTTTCAGAGAAATGTGAGAACAGGTTTTCAGATATTGATATGTTATGCTGACATCTTTATATCACTTTTTTGTGACTGATGTGATGGCCAGAAGAATAGGCATGCTATTGAAATTATATTTTCAACTTTTAAATCTAGTTGTTTAATCATCATGTAGTGTTACCAGGATAAACATTTTGCATTTTTTTGTAGATCTCCATCTCTATCTATATACATCAGTTGTGTTTTCTCCTTAGGCAGATGCCCAAACATGTAGTCTAGAGAGCAAGTATAATAGGGTTAGAGTCAAATGTCATTTTATGTTATATGCTAACTATGTCACATTTTTTCACAAAGTCTTTGCAGTCCAAAAGCTGCGCAACTCTAGGAATTATAATTCTAAAAATGCAGATGTGGATAATTCTTTGAAGTCATTGTGTGTTAGGCACAAAAGCTACATTGCCCAATGTCACCTTTCTTAAAGATTGCAGAGGATGCATGGAATTTTTTCAGTAGCTTTTGAATCCCTCTAGACAGAAGAAAAAAAGAACAGACAGTACAAGTTTTGTCTGGTTCTATAGTAATGAATACAATTAAGTGGAAGAGGAAAGTATATAGAACATGGAAGAAGGGGCTGATCACTTGGGAGGAATACAAGAATATTGTCAGAGGGTGTAGGGATGCAATAAGGAGAGCTAAGGCCTCCTTAGGTCAAGGACAAGAAGAAAGGTTTTTCAAGTATGTTGGAGACAAAAAGAACTCCACAAGAAATGTGGGCCCACTGCTGAATGAAGTGGGTACTCTGGTTACCAAGGATACAGATAAGGTGGAGTTACCAAATGCCACCTTTGTCTTTACTACTAAGACCAGCCTTTGGGTGTCCCATACCATTAAGACCACAGAGGAATTCAGGTTTTGCCTCAGCTGAAGAGGATAGGGTTAGAGTTCAATTAAGCAAACTTAATGGGCCCTGATGGGATGCACCAAGTGCTTAGGGATCTGGTGGAAGTCACTGCTAGGCCCTGCTCCATAGTCTTTTAAAGGAACAGCTTTTCTTGCTGCCATTTCAAAGCATGTTGAGGAAACAAGTTTTATCACAAGTAGTCAGCATGGATTCAATACGGGGAAATCATGTTTGACCAATCTGGTAGTTTTTTATGATGGCGTTGCTAAATGGACAGACAAGGGAAAGGCAGTGGATGTGGTCTGCCTCAACTTCAGCAAAGTTTTTGATGCTGTTTCCCATGGCATCCTCACAGCCAAGTTTAGGAAGCGCAGATTGGATCATTGGGCAGAGATAGATTGGGAGCTGACTGAAGGAAATAGCTCAGATAGTTGTGGTAAACAGGACGGAGTCTAGTGTGAGGCCTGTGGCTAGTGGCATCCCTCAGGGGTCAGTACTGGGTCCAGCCCTATTCAGTATTATTCATCAGTGACCTAGATTAAGGGATAGAATGTACTTTCAGCAAGTTTGATGATAATACAAAATGGGAGGAGTGGCTTACATGCAAGAAGTTTGTGCTGCCATCCAGCATGACTTGGATAGGCTGGAGACCTGGGAGGGGAGAAATGTAATGAAATTCCATAAGGGCAAGTGTAGAGTGCTACATCTGGGGAAGAACAACCCCATATATCAGTACAGGTTGGGAGCTAATCTCTTGGAGGACAGCTCTGGGAAAAGGACCTGGGAGTCATAGTGGACAGTAGGATGACCATGAGCCAACAGTGTGTCCTCATGGCCAAGAAGGTAAATGGCATCCTGGGATGCATTAAAGAGAGCATGTCCAACAGGTCAAGGGAGGTTCTTCTTCCCCTTTACTCTGTGCTGGTGAGGCCCCACCTGAAGTACTGTGTCTGGTTCTGGGCTCCCTGGTTCAAAAAGGACAAGGAACTATTGGAGAGAGTCCAGCACAGGGTCACTAAGATGATTAATGGCCTGGAGCACCTACCATATAAGGAATGGCTGAGAGAGCTGGGTCTGTTTAACTGATCTCTTCTATGCAATCCTGCTCTAGCAGTGGGATCAGGTTAGATGACCTTTGGAGGTCCCTTACAACCATTACACTGCAGTAGTATGGAGTCTTCTCATAATAAGAGTATCTGAGGGAGCTCAAAGTCTATACCCTATATTGATTGCAGATGATTAAAACATGAACTTAATGAAAGCATCATGGGAAGTGACACAGATAAAAAAGACAACTATATATTATCATGTAGCATGAATTAGGCTTAGTTTGTTTTCATTACAAGTATGTCTTTAACCTGTATGAATTTTCATCCCATCACTATTTGAGTATCTCAGAATACTATAATTTTCTGCTACATTACTGTTTTGAAATGTTTAGCTTTCACAGATCTACATTCAGGGACATCATTCATATAGCTCTCCATTTGGAAACCATTTGAAAGTTGGAGAGGCTCCTAATTTAAATCCATTAAAAGGAAAGTTTTTAGTTGCATATTCAGTGCTCATCTGCAACTTTACAACTATGTGAGAGGAAGAGGATTTGTCTTATTCAAACCATCTACTCCTCAAACTTGTCCTCAAAATTCAGGAAGTAAATCTGGGAATTAGGAACAAATAATTCTGCAAAGCACAGACAGGAAAGCTGCAACGTAAATGTGGGTTGTTAGCTGAGATCATTACCTGATAAGCTGCTTTGCAGTATCAAATAAAAATATATGGCTTCCACTTACATCTAGTGGAAGTAAACAGGTAAGCATCTTTCTGTTACCTTGGATATGCTCCCCCTGCCCCCCATTTGTTTTACCAGTGCATTGTGGCATTTTATTTTTGTGATGATATTTTGTTTTGATTGGAGCAGCTTGGTAAACAAATGAGCTGTGATAATTGCTTCAGCAGTCTGTTTGGATTTATTTCCTCCTTGGGATAGTCTATGTTACTGAGTTTGTACGCGTTCCTCAGACATATGATTTGGTATTGGAAATACCATGTTCTAGACAACTTTATATTAAGATGTTGTATATTTTATTATTCACATTTCTATACTTTTTCTGCTGCTTCTTCTTTTCTCCCATTCCTTGCTGTTAATAGAAATCATTTACAATTATGCTTTGTTATTAAGAGAAGGGATATGCCATTAAAAACACCCTTACAAGTTGGTTTTTTTTGTATGTATATGAACTTTAGAACAGACTTTGTTTGCTCAGATAAGCCTTCACATCTTTCTCAAAGCCTTTTGTGTCCCAAGTGCATACCATATGCTCATTAAGATACAAATCAGTTAATGTTGAATTCTGCATTTACAGGTTACCTCAATCAGTATTATTCAAGTGGCGAGTCAGTTTATTCAGAATGTATTGGTTCTGCTTTTGCCTAATTCTACTGAATACATGCAAATGTTTAAACATGATAGTACTGTTTCACAGAAACAAGTAATAAACACAAGCGCCCAGTTTTATAATCTTTGGCTCTACAATGAGATTGATTTAGCTGTACAATAACTGTTGCAAACTTCAGTGAGTGTGTCCCCATTTTATTGTTTACTGAGAGTGTAAATGCAAAAAAGGACTTTTCCAGACAAATTCTTGCCATTGTTGTATGTATGTGCACTTTGGAATGTAATTTGGAGGAAAAAAAGATTTTATTCTATTCTTGTGTGCTCTACTTTTAATAATTGGTACTCTTCCAAATTTTAACGCATTCATTTGTCATCCCACATATGTGTGGTAATGATGAGATATACTTCCTTGAATGTTAGTCTGTTCTTTTAACAATCCATATGAGTGACACAGATGAATAAAATGTGGTATTTCAGGTTCCAAAGTAAAATAGGAAATAAAAAATGTCTGTTTGAGGAAAAATTAGTCATATGCAGAGGGACCTATTAAAGTTGCCTCACATATCAAGCCTTTGTTCTGAGCATGTGTGACTGGAAGTGCAAAGCTAGGCTGTCAGAATTTGTTTAGCTAATGATTTTAACTTGTTAAAATTTTAACCATGCCTCCTTTTGTTGTGCTTCAAAGGATTCGTAATGCTCTTTATATTAATTTGTCTTATATTCTTGAAAATATATTTTTTTAGTTATTGTTTTGATATTGATTTGACTGCTCAGCAGATACTGTTTATAAGTAATTTTTATTTTGAATATGGGGTTCAGTGTACAAAGAATCTGCATAAAATTGATAACTCATATACAAACACTTTTTTGTTATCCACATGGATAACAATGGGGACACAAATGAAGTGTGAGAAAAGCTTGAAGCTAGACTGTAAGATGTGTATGCTAAAATCTATCACAATGCAGACTGTCAGAGAAATATGCATTTAAAATCCTCAGTCATGTATAATAATAGACTCAAACATGAAACTTTAAGAACACTTTTGTCTCAGAAGAACTTGAAAATGCTCCTAAAAGTGCAAACTGTGAAAGAACTCATACTGATGTTTTCAGTGTGGCACCACCAGGCTCATTATCTTTAGTCTATCTCTTCACGGCAAACAAGAATAAGAATGGATTTTGCTTTCTATGATAAATTTCTGGGTAACCATCTGGTTACAAAAAATATGGATGTAGGCGCTTGCCATGAGGTGAAGGTGATGCACAACAGTTTTAGTTTATGATTATTTTTGTCACTCTTCTGTCCTCCTACCAATCCCTGCCCACACTGCAGACATTTTCCTCCCTGAGCCAGTATCCAGAGTGAATGGAAATGATCCTGTGGTTTTCAAGTGCCTTTGGAGTAAGTAATACCCAAATACAGAACATGTACATAGGAAGATGGGCTAACCAATTCCAGGGTAAAGAGAGATGTTTTAAACATGTCTGTACCCTCTTGATCATCAAAAAATGGGCCCTCTGAAATGTGTGAAAAAAGAAAGACAGCTTTAGAAATGCTTTGAAAATAATTGCCTTAAAACAAAAGCAGACAATAGTGTACTGTTGTAACGGTGAGCCTCAGTAAAGCAAAAAAACCTGAGCTTTTTGCTTCTAACCTAGAAAAATCTGACTGATCTGATTTCACAGAGAATATAATTTCTGGCATTTCTGATGGATTTGAGCTCTTAAAGACATCACATAAGGTAACAAACAATATTACCCTCCTATTAATCTGCATGTTTCATGATTCTGCCGGTCTCTGTTAGGACAGTTTCATACCCTCCTGTCCATTGATTCCTTTCTAGTAAAATATTTCTGCTAAAAATACAGCTTACTTGAATTTGTAATGTCATAAAAGTCAGGTGGAATATTTAGCTCATCTGTGAAGTGAAGACTCACGCAATAAGAAATCCCTTTAATACTAGCAACCAAGAAATTTTTGATTGGAATTGAAGACAAACTAAGAAGCAGTAAAAGAAAGGTAGGGTCTGATATAAGCCTGCTCACAGAACTACACAAGAGGCAGTAGTGTTTAAAATACGCTGTGCTCACAACTAGGCTATGTTAATAATTGTAGTTTTGTACTCTATTGATTGGCCCAGGTAGATTGCATTGGTATTAACTGCCAATATAAGAAAGTGTTTATATATAGTAATCTGTGCCATTAAATTGTTACAAAATATGTGTGATTACTAAAGCAGACACATATACATTTAGTACATGCCTTGTATTTCCTTTCTAATACAATGAAGAAATAAACTAAAAGGAAAAATACTCTCTAAGCAATGCAAAGCACTTCCTAATACTTTTGGAAAATAATATGTATAGAATAGCATGCCACTGAATGTGTCCCTGTATATGTATTATTTACATTTTTGCAATTCCCATTGTATTTACAAAACCAAAAGATTGGTTGCCAGTGTCAAATAGGAACTTTTGAACCGATCTATCCTTTATGTGGTGACAACTTTTTTCCTCTGTGTGTGAAGCTTGAGATTGTGCTCCCTTTCTGTCTTTGTAGCAGAGTTTTTGTCATGACAGTTGCAAGAGAGCATATGGAGGCAGCAGCCTTTTGGGCATGAGAAGGTGCAGCATCAGAACAAGCCACATTAGTAGACTAAATGAAGGATGCTTCTTTGTTGATAAATACCATGTGAAGTGTTCTATTTGCATGAAAATATGTGTAATTTTCTATGCAAAACCAAGGGGATTCCTAACTCTCTGCCCAGATTGGAAACACTCAAGTATGTGGATGGCCTAAGATGCCTGCATGCTAGAGCATATTTTGGGACTTCTTGTTGATTAATATCATGCTTCAGTGCATCCATCTGTCTATGTACTAAGTGCAATTTTCAAAGGAAGATGAGTGATATATATCAGTTTAAAATGTCATCAAAGTTTAGAACTTCAGCAAATTTTAGTAACATAATACTGTTTTTCCAGACTGAAATTATAAACAAGTTCATACAGTTCCCAGAATAAATTAAATACATTTCGTAAGTGTAATTAATAAAAGCTGGTGAGGCTGAATAACCCTTCTAGCCCTCCTCGAGATCAGGAAAATGCAAGAGACAGGTGAAAGATCCTTTGTTATCATAATAGTCTAGGATGGACTTGGTTAGATAACAGCAGTAATTTCACAGAGACTAAGCAAATAATTTCAGAGTAGTTTGGCAGGTCTGCAGTTCACAAAGCAAAAGCTATGTCTGTATTTTACCACAGAAACATTTTAACCTCCCCTTCAAACTGTGCTTTAAAAGTCAAGCTTCCCTCTTTCCTAAAGCTGTGCCTTCAAATCCATTTTGAGCAGCGGATACATTGTCAGGTTTGGAAATGCAAGCTATTAGCCTAGAAGTTACCAAGTGAAATATAAAAAGTCTATAAGAAACTTAACCCATACAGTTTATCAATGACTAAATTAGCTAACAAATAGGGATGATTGAAATTGCTTCACAATGCCAGTTGCTTCCAGAATACTCTTGATAGGTTAAAAAATAATCTATTTGCAGCCCTAAAGTTGAAGAACGCAATGAATTTAGCAAGCTCAAGCATCACTGCACTTGTCTTTCATGCTTCCAAATGTGTCCTTTTAAGATATTATACTGCTTCACACCTGATTGAATAAAGAATTTAAGAAGGTATCTTCTCATAGTATATCTGTTCTTAAGTCCCTTATCAATTCTTAATGTTGGAACACTTATGTGTCGACATCCATGGGGCAGCTGGAATGTATTTATAAAAAAATGTTACGACTGATGCTATTAAAGCTTTAGTTGAATACCCAAGGAAGACAGGTTTCATACTTCACAGAAAAAATTAGGTTGCTTATCCACAGACTCTGTGCCACAGCATACTCCTTCAAAAATAGCAGCTAGTGACATATAGGGTCAGTAAATTGTAACCTTAGGCTAATAGTGACCACATGTGTTGCTAGTGTAACTCCATTACAGTTAACCAAATTGCAGATTAAATTATTTGGCCCAATGAATCTGCAAGTAATGTTTTCTGAGAGGCTGAAGGACAGAAGATTACTGTGTTTTAGAACAGTGATGTTCTGTGATAAGTTTTTGAGTTCTAATTCATATTGTTTGCAATCAAATGGGTCTTGCATGGCAGAAATTTATGATGCACTTACATATCTAGATCTTCCTTAAAGATTACATATTGTTAAATATGTACATTATTTACTTATTTCTGCTTTCTAACATAGTTATTCCTAGCCTCGATTTATAAAGTTATTAAAGCAATTTGGTGGTGGTGGTGCATTCAGCCAAATTTCAGTGCGTATGTATGTTTACAAAGGTGCTGGTGGATACTTACACCTATAAACACAGATATAGATAGAGCAGATGTATCTAGCATTTGTAACAGTTTTGCACTCTAAATAATTAAGTGTGTTTGGAGGTATTTGAAACAAAAACTGCCTTGGGATATTGGTGGGTCATACATTCAGTGTGAATCGGCTTCTCCATTAACTAACACTGGCATTGAATCGATACAGCATGTGTTTTGCTGTTAGCTTGTTCATTTCAGCTTCATAACATTGTGAAATAAATATCCAAATTTTGCAACAGTTTATCTGAAGCAGAAAGAATCTCAGTGACTAATTTTACCTATGAAATTGATGAAGGACTGAGGAGAGTAGCAGATCTCAGGACCTTAGACAATTCTTTGTGGATGGGGGGTTTTGTAGAGCAGTTAATAAGCATTATAGTTTTCCTTGTTTCCCATCACAGTCCTTTTCTGTTTGGTTGTTGGAGTTTTTTTTAGACCCAAGGCCTCTATATTAAATGCCTGTTTTCATGCTTGCACAATTCACTGTAAACCACTGACTGAGGTAACTATTATAAGATACATGTTAGAGAGTGGAAGTTTTTGCTTTAAAATAATTACAACATTTTTGCTCAAGTGTCATGAAGAGGCTGCTAAATTAAATTTTTTTTAAGGATATGTGTCTGAGGTTGTGAAATCTCACACAACAGAAGATCAGCTTTCATGTACTTCAAGGTATCTGTGTTTTTGTTAGCTCATGTGCGTGCAAAATATTCCTGGTTGGCTCAAAAGCATTTATCAGCAGTTCATGTTAGTTCTTTTCCACTTATAAACTGTCTTCTACAGCAAGCTGACCTTTCTCTGGTTCTTTCTAAGGTCAACATCTTA
Organism: Corythornis vintsioides; assembly: GCA_025447755.1. Classification (NCBI taxonomy): domain Eukaryota; kingdom Metazoa; phylum Chordata; class Aves; order Coraciiformes; family Alcedinidae; genus Corythornis; species Corythornis vintsioides. Next base: position 42,881 of record JAOEGS010009641.1, read on the forward strand.
CAGAGCTCAGGGACCACCATCTGACCTATGTTACAATGATGAATTTCTACAGTATCTTCACTGATGTCAGTACAGCTACTCCATTATATACTGGTATGAAAGCTGAAATTTCACTGGGATCTTCCTTCAAGTATCTATCTAAACAGTTTAAAACCTTTAAATCAGTTTCTTTGAAATTATAATTAATTAAACAAAGGCTTTAAATGTAGCACTTGCACTCTGCCAGGAAAAATGAAAGAGCTGGTCTAGGGAGATGGACTTGTGGGTGAAGACATCTTCTAACCTTTAACCTTAGAGATTGTAATTTGTGTTCATATTGGAGAAAACTGTCTACAGAGACACTTGCCAAAATAATTTTTGCAAGCACCTACCTGTTTTCTTTCCCAGTTATTTATAATCTCTGCAACCAACAAAACTGAGATGGATATTCTGCTTTAGGAAAAGGAAAATAAAATTAGTTTACTTTGAATAAGAATGGATATTACAGACAAAATCCATCACAGATGATGCAAAATGGGTGTTACATATTACTTGACAAATTTTTTTTTTCATTGAAATTCAAGAAATTTAGGATGCTTTCAAACAAAGCTGTGTCATTCTCTAGAAGTGTACTTGTCTGCCTCATAGATACTCAGAAATATCTATGATAAACCACTTCAAGCAAGTTTTTATTGTTCTCAAACATAGAATGTCAGTAACTATAAAGAAAAAACATGTCTGTTTAATTCAGATAATTTTCCAAATTATCTAAATGAAAGGCTTGCAAGTTTGTTTGGGTTTTTTTGTTGTTTGTTGGGTTTTTTTTCCCCCAAGATTCCAATTTTCAGTGCTTAACTGCATTAAAACAGGTAAATAAATGGATACATTCTGCAAGTTTAACACCAAACTCAGGGCAACAGGTATAATATTGCAAAATATCATTGGGCTTTGATTTGCATTCTACCAACAGAAGTCCTCCAAAGTGGTTAAACTCAGTCCATATTTAGTATTTGATCACTGGTGTAATTTTACATTATTATTTTACATCTATTTAGGGTGTTTTTGTTGTGTGTTTGATTTCTGACTGGAGAGCATTGAGGGGTAGTGTCTAAGTGTGGGATGCATCAGATTGATGATGCTACATTGTTCAGCAAGCCAAATAAAGATTCCACGAGGTAACTCATTACCTATATATGTTATACCTTTTCTGCGGTAAGTGAAGAGTATCTTCTTAGTATCTTCAAAGTTTCTCCTTTATTTTGCTGATTGATGTAACTCAGATTCACATCTGGTACAACAGAAATAGGAGATTAAAATAAAAAAACCACTGTCTTGTATACAATAAGGTCACTGCACATTTATTTTTCCTTCTGAAACTGTAGGCTTTCATTCCCTATCTTTTATCCTTCATTGTTCCATAGACAGTGATGCTAAAACTTGTATCATACCATTTAGCTTTCTCCCATATGCTCTGTATGCATGTATTGTGTATATACATGTATATGTGAAATTATATTGAGAGAGAAAGAAGAAACTACTTCTAAGGTTGTAAAACTGTCCTATGCACAGATGAGAGTGGTCAAAAGCAGATGGGATGAGTGGAAGCTTAAACCAGGTTATAAGAAAAATTTTATTTTTTTGTAAGGAAGATGTAAACATTATTATTGGGTAATACAGCAGACAGTGGACTAATGAAGTTCCTTTAAGTACTCAGGAAATTGATTTATTTTTAAAGTCGAAGTCAGTTTATAAATTAAAACATCTGAAGCAATGGTCATGATGGTAATGAACCAGCTACAGTGTCATCCTTTCACTCCTTTGGTTGTTTGCTTGTATCAGCTACTTCACAGTGGATTTGCAATAGATTTTTCTCACATCTGGTACTATGTATGACAAATCAGGTAGTTCCATGGAGGTCCTGGTTCTTGATCTGTCATCCCAGAGTCACTTCTAATATCTGTCAGTGCTGATTTCACCAGGGTGTGTATATTTAGTAGATATTATATATTAAACAAATAATAACTATATTAGGATGGTATACTGACATGTTGTGTGCTTAATTGATGACATCTGTCAGCTGAAATATGAATGCAAAAAAGGATGAGTACAAGGTTGGAGTGCTTGTACCAATAAGGATCACATTCATTTGAATTAAAATCTCTGTTGGATATTTTTTGACAGAAAATTCTTCCCCCATAGGAATCATAGATATGAAACTACACCCTACAGTGTTTTTATCATTTAAATTCAGAATTCGGTGTTGAACTGAGCATGGGTACAAGTCATTGCTTAAGAATTCCTAGCTACTATAGAATGCAGTAATAACATGCACTAAAATAGAGAACACTTGACAGACTTTGGGAAACACTGGTTTTAGCTGTGCAGTTTAGAAGTGATCATGTAAAGCTACATACAAAGAAGATATATGAACAAATGCCCTTACAGGAAAATATAAGTACTGAAGTAAAGAATATAAATTAGACAATATGCTAGAGACGGATCTTTTGGATTGGATTGGTTTCGTTTTGCACTGTGTTTGTTGTTGAACAAATACTGAAGAAATACTTTCTGTATATTAATCACAGATTTTAGCACATAATATGTTCTAGCAATATACAAAACAGAAATATAAATGATGTGCTGTTTCTTAATGTTGGTGAATGATCTCCATTTCATGTCATCACTTATCTAATAGCCTCATAGTGCCTTAGTAGAAACATTATATAAATGCAATCCAGTAAGGCAAAACGGTGAACTAGTGAGACAGTAAACTTGAGATTAAAGCCCTTAATCCCATGACCCTTTAATAGGAAACAGAGAAGTGATTATCAAGGAACAGGATTGTTATATGCAGTTTTCTTGCTTTGGCACAAATGTGTACGTACTTCAAACAGAGCTGAAGTAAGAACTACAGTTAAACTAGTAAAGGCTGTAGATTCTGCATTTTTAAAACAGTGCTACTCTTCATTGAACAGATAAGTCTGATTGCTTTCCTTTTTATTTTTCCCCAATTATTTTTAAAATTTGATTCTTCTGAAGAGTTTTTTAGGTGAGTGCAGTGTTGTGCTCAGTTACTGTGCTTTGGTAGTTTATGTTCCTGGTAGTCATGAAAATGGACACACAAGATTCTAGTGCCTTGGGATTTTTCTAGGGTAGTATATGTAAGGTAAGAAAGAAACTTCGTATCTTGGTTTATGTAGCGTTTTACCTGTTGATCATGCCTTATTTTTCAGCTACTTACTGCATAATTTGGCTTAATTGTTTGACACAGGACTGTTTGTGTTGTGTTTTATCATCATGCCAAAGAACTGGGGTCTTGCTATGCATATCAGTATTGACAGTCCTCTATAAATAGTGTGATTCCTAATGACAGACCCATTTAAGTTTAGCAGTGCCTCTGAAATGTTATTGAAATCCTCACCATCTGACCATGGTCTAGACAATGGTCCTTCTGCTTAAATGCACAACTATCATCATCATGGAAGTCATGCATGTATGTGTGCTGGTTTTGGGTTGTTTTATTCAGATAAGAATGTATAGAAATTTATCAATAAACAGAAATGTTTCCTACCCTTTTTAGTGTTACAGGAATAATTTCTTGCATTTATCTCTAGAGAAAAAACAACTGGGAAATACATTTTAATCACTGTTTAAATACTGGCAATCTGGAAGGATAAAGCTCTCTGTTACTGCACTTTGTCAGCACAAATATGATATAGATGTCAGTAATATTTACATTAAAAACCCTAATTATGTGCAGTTACTATAGCAGTTCCTGAAGGCAGCCAACTGAAATACAGATTTTGCATTCTTGCTTCAGATATGACTAATTTGTCACTGAAAAAAAAAAATAATTACTTGTAAGCCTCTTTTTTTTTTTTTTTTTTAGTTGTACATTATCAAGCATGCATTGCTCAGTACAGTTTCAAACTACATTGGATTCAAGGAACATTTGAGAGATTATTAGAAGATAACTTGGTGTAATGCAGTACTTAAAAATACAGATTTCTGATTAAAGTTGTCCTATAGTAATGACAAGGGAGCAGTGAGAATATATACAAATATATATATCTATGTGTTCCTAACATACACATTTGCAACATATAAACATAATGCCTTAAAGTGACTTCCAGCAAAGGGGAAGGTTTCCTCACTAGTGTGGATCAAAACTCAAGGCTGTAGTTACAGCAGACATTTCAACTTCATTTGACTTTAGGGGGAGAACTCGAACCAAAATCTGAACTTCTGACCTGTGCTGTTTCTTACCGTCAGTGACAACTATGAGCTTGTTTCTGTTTGTTTTCCTTTGATAAGATGCCTATGTATCTTAGCTTCTTCGGAAGAAGGACACATATCAGAGTATAATTGATTAAATCCAGGTTTCACTCCCTACCATAAAATGACCTTTTAAAAAGTGCATAATTTGGCAATGTAGTATCCACTGATTTGGCAGATCTCTTGTTATCCTTTAGAGCACCATGAATATTCTGTGGAATTTAATCTTGAACACACAGGTGTGCTAATAATTTCTGCTTAATAAGGGCAAAATTTAAGTCTTTCCTTACTCAGAATTTATGCTGGTTACTACGGAACCAATGAAAATGCATAAAGGGAGTAGATTTTTTTAAAATTGTGTTGACTGATTAAAATGTGATAAATTTTAGAAGATTCTGTTTTATAATTATTAAATGTTTCCTACTGATAAACTACAGTCAGCATCTGAAATTAGTGTCTCAGGCTAAAAAAATGCAAAAAGAAAAAAATTCAAAGAAAAGCAGAAAAGAACCATAGACTGAGCACAGAAAAAAAAAATAGAGACAGCAGATGTGTTTATATGCACTTCTGTTACAATGAAGCTTTATCGCTTTCGCTTATGAAAGGCAGCTTTTTCTCTTAGGCTACCTTCATGGAATAGAATTCTTACAGTCTCCAGTTTGTAGCCTTCAGGCTGATAAATTCATCAGCTCAATGAGTGGGTGACAGGAAGGTCATCTTACTGACGAACTATTCTATGTATCTTTACAGATATGTTACGCATTGATAAGTTGTGGTAGAAACCATATGTTGTCTTTCTTACTTCAGGCTATGGATTCATCAGGTACAGGTGATATAGTTGTCTGTATTGTTATGAGACTAGAGATGTAATGACTGAATGAAATAAGGCTTTCTTTGAAATGTTGGGAACATATCAAAAGGTTCAGCAGTTCGTTCAGTTAAGCATACAGAATGGTATTGGCTATCTGAAACTCATACAAATGAGAGAAACTTCCAGGTACTGACAAATAGGGTTGTAATATAAATCTTATAAATGTTCTCCTTTGATACTTCAGGTATGTTTTTTTCTTAGTAGGCCAGTAATAATAAAAGGTACAAAATATTACCTTAGAGAACTTCTGCATGGTTGTACCAGCATTTCAAAGACAAATACTTCGGGAATGCCTGTCCCAGTGAGCTGTGAAGAAAATGATTGCAGTTCTTCACCCTTCCATCGCATAACTTCTAAATTCCTGGCAAGTGTCTCAACTCAATAGCTGAGGCTGTGGAAATTTTCTTGAATGTTGTTTTAAAAAAAACCTTTTTTTTTTTTTTTAGTGGTTAATCTCCTCTTTGTTTCAAGAGAAAAATCTTAAGTATTTTATTTCTGAAAAGCAAGCACTTGAATGATCTTACATTTTCAATTCAATTTTTAAAGCAGTCTGCCTGAGTTCTTAGGCATTCAAAGTAATGCCATCATTTTCAGATGCTTGCTCAACAGAAGAATGAAAGTTTTCAGATTTTGAGATTCACACACCAAGCTGTTACTATAAAGTACTTTTTAAAAATTTTCTCCATAAAATGTTGGCAGCCATCTGAATTTTCCTATGAAGTGGAGTTACTATGAAATGTTATAATAAATCTCACTGAGTTTCCTCAAAAAATAATAATGAAGAAAATGTTAAATTACTAATTTTTCTGGAACTATCACTTTACAAATGTATTTCTACTCCTTATGCATTCTGGTTAGATGCTTGTTGTGCCTGAGCTACTTGAAATACAGAAATATGTTTCATTTGGGTTTCCAACTGCTATATGCAGAGTTTCTATCAGTACGGTTTCTATCAGTTTCCTTTCAGTACGGTATCATTTTTGTTCAGTAGTGCAGCATACACTCTGCTGTCTTTTCCTTCTCTCACCAGAAACAGCTGGTTCTTCTAAAAATGACTTAGGACATTAAAAACTTGTCATGTGCCTTTTATTTTAAACAAACATGAATGATATTAAAGTATGTTCTTCTAAGCCATTAATCTTTATTAGTGCCCTTTAGAGCTGGACTGCCTCCTTTTTGTTTTTAGCATGTTTTCTTCTTGCACAAAATGCCAAATTGACAGCCTTGAAAACTGAAATCCCTCTGTTTATCTTCATGCTGCAATAGTATAGTCAATGACAGTACAAACATCTCCTCTGCTTCATCAGTATGCCTGAAGTGTGAGCGAAGGTAGTTCAGTCTCCATGGCCATTAAATCCTGTTGATTCCATCAATAAGAATGCCAGTTACTGAAAGATGTCATAGTGACTTTGTGATCCGAATGACTGCTCAGAAGACACTATATTGAGACACCAAATTCATCTCGAATACCTTAGCACATATACGATGGTAATGGTTTTCATTCACGGTGAATCTGGAATGGATTCAAAAGGTGTCTTAGTTTTAAAGCTTTCTGAAATTCAGTAACCTTCCCCTGAGCCACACAGTCCCTTCACTTACTTGATAAACATGTTTATATTTTTTAACATGCTCCTTTTCATGTATGAGGTCTTTGTTTTCAGTAGCTTTCTATCAGTAGGAAATACTTTCTAGGAATCTGTGGGGCATGTGAGTAAGAATACCTGAAGATTTACTTGTAAAAATGCTACTGCATGTATTTGTTTTATGCTGTTGAACAAGCTGCAGGTACCTATCTTTAATCTGAGTTCTGTCCCTGCTTAAGTCACCAGGAAGAGGTGCAAAAGACAAAGGACTGCAAGGAGAGCAAAATTAGGTAGCCCCCAGTAAAGTAATTTTGCTTTCTGCCTCATTTTACCTAACTAGAAACTGAGGATAGCAATGCTCAGTGAGGTATGATTTTTGAAACGAATTAGTTTATATTTGATTATTTTCTCTGACATGGAAAATGCAAAGTATTATTCCACCTAGTTAAGCTACCCATAAGTAGATTAAAAATAAAAGGAATATGTTTACAGTTTTGGTTGTAGTTAGACCTCTAGGCCAGTGAAATGTGGTGTAGGTAATTTGTTGTCTTTTCTGTTTCAGAACGCTTCTTTGGAAGACAAATATTCTTAGAAAATTCTCATACCAGTAAGAGCTTTAAGTTTGCTAAAAGAAAAACCTGGCAATATTTAATTGAACTAGTATGCTGAACAGATACTGCTCGCTAAAGGATGCTTTTGTCTTAAAATTACTTTAAGCAAAATGAAGTAATAAAAAATTGCAGAAAAGTTACCTGTGAAAAAGAAACCAATACTTTGGCTTAAAATGTCTGTTTTCCTAGCATGCCAGGAGTTCCATGTCTAAGGTGTTAATGGTATGCACAGTCTTTTCACTGGAAAGGCTTTGTGTGATCAATAGAATGATAAAGTTCTCATTCAACACCCCAAACTTGCATGACTTAAATGGCTGTAGGATAAATACTTTGGAGCTTTGTTTATTTTAGAAGGTAACTCCACATGCATGACAGACAAGCTATGCATAGTATCAAGTGGCTTGCAGGAGGAATGGGGAGGATTGAATATCTGGTTCTGTAGTTGATAAAATACTGCTGATGGTATTTTGGTGCTGGTTGGATCATCTACCTCCATATTGCTATAGTAATAACAAAAGTTTTTAAAAAAATTACAACTCTATGGAACTCAAACGTTTATGTCAGCATCCTATTACACATGGACAATCTGTTTCATAGATAGAAGGCAAGATTTCCATTTCCTGTGTGCTGTCTGTTGGAATTTCCAGGGTAGGTGATAGACCTGCGTGCTTCCTTTCCTGTCTAGGTAGCCACGCAGTGTGGATGAGCCTCTGACACATTGTGACTCTCAGTGCAGGTGAGTTGGCAAGAACAGTGGGAATTGGCAGAGTGCCCCAAGTGAAGGACTTTATTTTTTCCATATGAGGAGTACAGAGAGACTACAGGGTAACTTAACCAGGTTTCTGATTTGATTCTGCAGTAGCAGAATTACAACTTTAATCATATAGCATGCAGGTAAATCACAGATGAGCCGATGTCTCTGTCATTCCTCAGATAAGCTCTGCATTTTGCCTGTCATTAAAAATGGTCCAAAACCATTTTGGATATCTTGAAAATTGCAGCATATATAATGTATCTCTAAATCTTGTTGACATTACTCACATTTATGTCTTTTTGCCAGTGTATTTTATTCCTCTGTATATTTTCAGCAAGAAGGAAGAAGACATTCCTGCACTGAATATAATTTAATATTTCTCAAATGGCCCAATCAACTGTGGCTTATGTAATCTGAAACTTTTTTCAATTGACTTTAAATGATATCTGTAGTTTGGAGGTGAGTAAACTATGGGAGGAAGATAAAACCTGACCTCTAGCACTGCATGCTGCAGTATTTCATTAATTTATCTTTAGGCAGTAGCACTTCATTAGTATATATAATTTTCACTCTTACAAGGTTGTCCTTCAGTCTTAAACTATAGAAAAATTTTGTTAAATGAAGAGAATTTACATTAAGTTAATCATGTCTGTACCTTAAGGAAGATATTTTTTATTGTAAAACTGACACTTTTAATTTGTGGTTAGTTATAAATAATACAACAGTAATCAGTAAATGATTAATATATATTTCTCCCCTTAGTTATTTTAGGGCAGTGTTGAGTAGGACAGTTAGAACTAATGTGCTTTACAGTGTGTAAGTGCTACGAAATAATGGATAGCATCCTGTAGTAACTTATTTTAATATTATTTATACATGTCTCTCTCATGTGTTACACAGTGGAGCTACTTGCAATAATTTAAGAAAGCAGTGCCTAGTCTCATTATGCACTTGTCCAGAATTGTCATCTTAGTTTATAGTGATACCAATACTTGCTGTTTACCTTTTAAAAACATTAATGCTGTTTACAGCATCACTGTCTAGACCAGTTTAGTAGAGAAATAGATTTTAAAAATTCTAAGCTGCTCGGACTTAATCCTGCAGTGCAGTCAGTGGGAAGGACTTCGTGCACCCATATGGACTCCTACCAAGTTCAGTGGGAGTGCACAGATGTGAAAGATACTCAGGGGCTGATTGTACTGCTGGAGGCTGGTCTGTAGAGAACTGAAAACACATACTGTAACTAATTCAATAGGGACTCAAATATAAAGCTTAACTTCTAGCATTTCACAGTGAAGACAACTGAGCAAACAACTCTGTAATATGAACCTAATTGCCATACTCTTTCACTTTTAAAATGCATTAAAAGGAGTAAAATCTCATTCAAAACTTTCTCAGAGCATTTGCTTATTTGTTGTAGGTTTATAACAGCTTGAGTACACCAAATTATTTAAGCTATGCTCTTGTAGCAAATAATTTTGGTTTTAAGTATTGTAATAACACAGAAGCATTTGACTTTCTTTTTTATATACACATTAGGAAGCCACTGTTATTCACAGTGATAATTCATTAATGTCAATATGGGAGATTCTAGTAAGGAAAAATAAATAATTTTAATGAGAATGTAGTGACAGAAAATTAAGCAAGCAGAATGGAACAATTGGTATTTTAATGGTTGACTTTTCTCAAAGCAGTTAATGAGCACTTTTAAACTGACTTCATGTGGAATATGGTCAGTCCAATAACTGATTTCTACTGATGTACTCGGTACAAGTGCAAATAACTTGGGTAGCACTGTGACTGATAGTATTCAAGGCTTACTGTACAGGATGATGCATAATGATGCTTCTCTCTACTCATTTCAGACCTAGGCTGTAGTTGATAAAATGTATAATATATAAAGATACACTTTTAAATGCTTTCCATATGAATCTCCAAATGATGCAGTCCTATAATGGTACTTTTAAACTTACGACTGGCAAGGTGGCACAGTGGGTCTCAGGAGATTGCACTTACAAAGTTTTATCTGTACTGTGTCACATAGTAGGATGCTTGTAGCTTGACTGAAGACTCACAAAACTACATGACATTTTGAATGGAAATTATTTGAATTCATGCAGCTGGAAGCTGGCAGAGAGATCTTGTGTTTGTCTGTACTTATTCAGGTAGACATATCCTAGATTATCAGCTTAGATCTTAGGAAAGAAAGGAAGGAGAAATCCCACTATTCATGGTTTCCTATAAAATACTCCACTGATCTCGGTTTAATTTCCCATGGATAGTTGATCACCAGTGTCAAAACTGTCACATCTTACATCCAAACTGACCCAGCTATAAAATGATGCAAAGACAATGCATTATCCTTTTTTTATTTTTATATATATATATCTCACTGCCATATGTAAATCTGGCATTTCAGATCATATGAAAAAAAACCTTACCTTGATAAAAAATTAAAATAGTTGTCATGAAGTTTTCAGAAGAGATAATACTCTTTTGTTAAAGAAAAAAAAACCAAAACTGCATGCCTTTCCATGTCATCCAATGACAGGACGAGAGGCAATGGGTGCAAGTTGGAGCACAGGAAGTTTAGGGTCAACTCAAGAAACAACTTTTTCTCAGTGAGGGTGACAGAGCTCTGGAACAGGCTGCCCAGGGGGGTTGTGGAGTCTCCATCTCTGGAGAC
>JAOEGS010009641.1:53739-68739 GCA_025447755.1 Corythornis vintsioides
GTCTAGGTGATCCTGCTCGGGCAGGGGGGTTGGACTAGATGATCTTCTGGGTCCCTTCCAACCCCTAATATCTATGATTCTATGATTAATTCTTATTATGGTTCTGATTAATAAGTGTTACAACAACATAGCTTAAACCATTGTTTTGGAATTCTCTTCTTTTTAAGAATTATTTTTAATTCTTCTTTTTAAGGATTGCTTAATATTTCAAGGGGGAGGAGATGGTTTGGGATTTTGGTGGCTATCATTTCATACTTTAGGGAAGAAAAATGCAGGCCTTGAGATTCAATAGTCAGGGATTTTTTTGTGGCTTCCATTTTTTGTGTGTTCAGATTTCATTATAACCTGCCTGCACTCAGTGAAGTGATGTTAATTTATATACACACCTGTTCACTGTATGCAAGAGATTTTTTTTCTGCTACATTTCTCTAGTTTTATGATAAATATGAAATTTTCCTTTTTGCTGTGTTTCAAATTCCTGAAAGTGAAACATTTTCCCAGGATGATAGTAGGGATCCTCCTCTGGCTGTGGGAAAACAGTAGACAAAGACAGGACTGAAATACAAAATTGTGTGTACTTTTTTTTTGGTAAATAAATGTATCTGAGTAAACTGAAGAATAAATATTAGAAATCTTCATTATTACAAGATTTATCTACTGCCTGAAGTTGGTCATTTAGGATTTGCAAGGCATTACACAATTTTAAGATTATGAGACTCAAAGCAGATGGTTTCATCCTATTTAATTTAATGGAATTTATTTAGTATGAAAAAGGGAGAAAGCTAACTGTCTCCAGCATAGAAGCTCTTTAAATACATTAGTTCCTGAGAGGCCTGCAATCTGAACACTGCCACTGTGCTTTTTAGATGAATTACATATTGTCTTCTTTCATTCCATGTAAATTGTTAGGCCAAATAGCTTCTGAAGCTCTTTTTATACAGAGAGATGCTCAGACATCCAGTCTTGACTTGAAAACACATTACTAGGTAACAGTGAAAGTGTAATTCAGAACTATTTTTCACTCATGTTTTCTATTAGTGTCCTGGACCATCCTGAAGATTTCCTTAGCAATTAAAAAAAAAATCTTCTACAAAATTCTACTTAACAGTAGCAACATCTACATTTCACTTACATTAAGGAAAGTATTATATGATCTTGGATTATGAGTAGGATTAGCTTCAGATTATGCAGAACTGGGAGAGAGAGTTTTGTCATCATTACATTAAATCAACAAGTGCATGTTGACTTACGTCTTTAGGTAATACCATAGGGAAAGTCCTTTCCTCAAGAACTGTGTTACTCAAAGAAAAGGAGTGATACAGCACAGAATTTCAGCATCTATTTCCTATTTCTTTATCTGCTTGAAATAAATTTCAATCGTTGTCAGTAATGCAATGTGCACACCATGGTGCAAGATTCTATGCTGTAGTTTTTTCCTATCAGTTTTTATTCAAGATAACTATTTGACGATACAGATCCTAGATTTTAGCAAATGTTTTGTCATGCCTATTCCTAGACTCACAAATGTTAGCAAGATTAAAAGAATACATACAATCTTCAACTCTAAATTCCACTGTGTGAACCATGGGCAGGTAATAAGAAAGCATATATTTTTTAAAGATACTATATTATAAATGTCTTTAAGCAATGATGAATTTCACACCTTCTTTTGTAGTCTCTTACAGTGTTTAATTATCCAGAACAATTTTGAACAAAACTCAGTACACTTGGCCTCATTAATGTAAACCAAAGCATTGGTTTTTTTAAAGCAAGCTTCAGACAGGATTTGTAAACATCAACTTCATTTTTATTTGGTACAAAGCACATTAAGAGCAGCAGCAGAGAGAGCGCTAAAATTTTACAAGTAGAGAATTAATCACAGCGGGTGATGACAGGCTGGTAAAGTGTCTCATTAGTAAAAGAATAACAAGGAGTTTAATAGAGAGTCAGTGTTTTCTAAATATAATAGCCTGGGTTTTCAAAAGGGATTGGTGATTTGGGAATGACTTTATTTTTGATACCAATTCAAAACATTCTGTTTTAAGGAGGCGTTTAAAACCTATGCCTGCAATTGCTTTAAAGCATTTTTAGAATGAGAATCCCAAAGTCTGTTAAAATAACACAGATCCAGACAATGTAGAGAGAGCAGTGCCTGTTTACAGTACTTGAATACTGTCCCCACCATGAACTCCTAGCAGTAGGAAAAGGATATAATATTCCAAGTGAAAGCTGTGATGCTATGTGTAAAACTCTCACCGCCCTCCCCAGACCCCCAGTCATGTAACCACAGCAGTTACCACAATACAAATTTTTGAAATGGCTATCTTTTAAACATGCATTCTTGCTTGGACAAGATCTGGTCTGGAAAAGGGCACAATAAACCTCACTACCAGAAGCAGGAGATAGTAAGAACCATAAAAAACAATAACAAGCCATAACCTGGACGGACAGATTGAAAATGGAAGATGTGAGGAAGACATTCCGATTTTATCTTAGCTATTTTGAGGATGACCCAGGACTTCTACAGTTAGCACGGTGGGTATTTTACTCTTGGAAAGTGTAACTAACCACTTCAAAGAGATTATCTATAAAAGTAGGGCTTTTTAAAAATCTTTTTTAAGCTTTTGTGATACATTTAAGTTTATTATTTTGATTGGGTTTTACTCTCACAAGTGTCTTTTCCTCAATTCCTGAGTATAACCTTGTAATACAATATATTGCAGGTAGGAATTTTATGGCATGTTTATGGTTTACTGTTGTTTTTGTGCCACAACAATGTTTCTACTGCTTCAAATTTCACTCATTAGTGCAGGCAGTACAATAGGCAAAGCATCTTAATAACTAGGGGCCAAACAACAGGGATTTCAGCAATGCCCAATTCCTAGAGTCCCTCACCATGTAGCTACAAGTTAATTGATAGTAAATTATGTAGGAAGAAGCATGCACCAAAAAAAAAAAAAAAGAAGCATGATGTGTGATGTGAAAAGATCAAAACACTTTTGGAAAGATGGGCTGAGGCTGGGTCTGTAAATCCCATATCTGTTTTTTGCAGTTGCCACCAGCAAAAAAGCAGTGTTGTGCAAAGTGGTGATAGACTCAGTATCTGTATTTCCATAACTCATGTAGTAAAGTTAAAGTTTGTCTATTACTGAAAGAAAATAAAATTTTTCTTTTGAACCTTCTCCCTTTGCTAAATCTATCAAAGTCACAGGTAGATTTGCTTCCTCCTCCTCAGTTGAAATCACACACAGAAGATTTTTAGTGTCAGATATACAACTTTTTTCCTAGATAGTCAGTTCACAATAAAACTATATAGGGTGCTTTGTTCTGATGAACTCGTTTAAATATACTGTATTAAAAAAAATGCATTTATAGAAGTGTCTCTAGACATTTTTTAATCGCTTGTCATGGTGATATAACTGATTATGGTTTTTAGTGTCCCATTTGAAGATTATCCAAAAAAAAATATCACATTTCTTTTAAAAAGATACTTTTTTTTTTTATGCAAATGACATAATGTGAAGAAAGATTTCCTTAAGTATATAGGCCTGGAATGTTTTCTACATAAAGCTACTTTTTCATAAACAACAATAGAATGAAAAAACTGCAATCACTAAAAATGTGGATATTGATAAATGAACACCTGAAATATCTGTGTAATCTTCATCTCTCTTTACAATTACAAAATGGTAATGGCCTGGAGAGCATGTGAAATTACTGTATATTTTAAAGGAATTGTTTTGACATATTTCTCAGTTACTGGTTGGACTGTCACTTCAATTTATGTAGCTTTGCAAGCTGCAGTATAGTTCTAGCTGGGAATTCAGTTTCATCTTTACATCTGGAGGAAAAAAAAACCCCCAACTCTTATTTCAGACTTTTTTTCTCATGCCTAGAGGGTAAAATGTCACTAGTGGTTGTTCTAAAAAGTTTATAATCATTGCCTCCATAATCAGTGTTCTAAATTTCTATTTTAAATTTAGATTTACAGATGTACTAGGGTGTAACATATACTGTACATATTCTTCCTGTCCTGTCCAGAGAAGACACATGAACTTTCTGTTACATTGCAAATTACTTTTTTCTCTATAAAAAATAAATTTTCATTTAGGTTCATTTCCCCAAAATTCATTTGGAAAATTATATACAATACCTGTGAAATCAAGAGAATTTTAATTGTGATAGGATGCACTTACACCATTGTTCAGGTTTGGAAACAGAGGGCACTTTAAAGCTAATTGGATCATTTTCAGTTGCTGTGGTTTTTTTGCATCATGTGTAATCCCAGAACACAAGAACTGGATCCCATTCAGTTTAACATAAACCAGCAGATTTCTTTCAGACCCTAATGAAGCTGCCTTAAATTAGTCCAGAATAAATCCTCCTAAATGTGTGTGGCATGGACATCAAATACTCAGTATCAGCTGGTTCTGTCTCTCCCATCTCCTACAGTCTCCTACTATAGATACAGCAACAGTGTGTCTTGCTACCATCTGCATTGTGGGTGTGTGCCTTTTGAGTTGACTCAGGCAGACAGGGGCAGTTAGCTTCCTGAACTGAGTCAGGACATATTTGCTTCATCTTGTTTATGCCACCTATTCTGCCATTCATTCTCTTACATTAATCTCTCACATTAGAGTCTTCAGGACAGTTTGTAGCATGCTGAAGTCACGGAATTAGAAGACTAAACTGTTTACTAGCACATTGTATGATCACTTATCTTTGTCTAAGTCCTAGGTTTGCAGATATATTTAGACTCTTGAATCTCATTGCTTCAGAAGACAATTAGATACCTATATTTAATAAAAATACTGTACCTTCTTGAAAAAACTTTTTTTTTTTCCCAAAATCTATTGAGAAATGTTTTCTTTCAAGATTTCAAGTTCCTGCTTTTTACTTTCTGACAGATGCCAAATTTCTGTACCTATAAAAACTTCAAAATGGATAAAGGGTGAGAACACAAGTAATAATGAAGACTTGCATTGTGGCATTTTCAAAAGGCATCAGTAGGAAACCAGTGCATTTTGTGCACAAGCTACGAGCTTTTTGTAGTCATGAAGAAAGTTATGTGGGTCAAGTGCTTCATTCACACTGCAATGAGCAGAACTTAATTTTTTTAGGTCTGTCTCATCCCTGCTGTAACAGACCTACAGAAGAGATTTCTTTGTCTTTTTATTTATTCAGAAGTTGCATGTCAATTCAGAGTTTGATCAAATAGTTTCTTTTTTTTAAAAAAATGCTTGCTGATCAAGCCTAATTATACCTCGCTTAAGCTTCCTAATCACAACTCCATGACTTTAATGTTTGGCAGCATGTAAATTGTGAATGTTAATGAAAGCTAGCCAAATCTCCATACAGGTTAACTGTGCTGATAACCTCCAGAAGTTTTATTTATCCACAGTAGGTGCCACTACTATGTAAACAAATAAAGAATGATACCACACATGTCTTTAAAGACATATTAGAAATGAGTCAGTACGGGAAAGCTTAAAAAGATTGCATGATCTGTAGTTTATTATGTATATGCTGTATAAATATCTGGTATGCCATTGCAGCCACAAATACTGCATTGGCATGAAATGAATTCTGGGCTATAGAAAGAAAGTGGCTTTATTTATCAGAGGCTTAAAGATAAAATGCTTCAGAGCTGAACCTAACTGTCCTTCGAGGTATGTGTTAAGGTTGAAGCTGTACTTAATAGTAATTACACATACCTTCCCATGAAATCGTTTGCAATTGTACTAAGCATACCAAAGCCTCCCAGCTTTTACTGTTTTTACTGCAGAGAGAAATAATGTTTTCTCTTTCTTTTCAGTAAATAATGCTAATTTAAAAGAGCATTGTATTTTAGTTGTGGTGTTTAACTGCAGTTAAACCAGTATGAGTCAAAATAAATTTTATAAAAAAAGTGTAAAAGGAAGTAGCAAGAAATAGTATAAAAAACCAAATGGCTATTCTTATCACAAACACAACCTAATTACAGACCCAGTCAAGAAATGAACAACCTCTTTTCTTAAAAAAGACAACCATTCTTTATTAGCATTCATTTTTTCTCATAAAGTATTCTCTTCATAGCAGCGAGAAAAAGTTCAACATACCTTTTTTTAAGTGTCGTATCTGCTTGAACAATGACAATGGTACTTTTAAATAAAGAAAATAAATGTAACACTACAAAATAATTCTTGGCACCCAGTCTCCCTAGGTTTCAGTATAGAAAAAGCAAACAAGAAAGGAAGAGAAAGAAAAACAAACCCCAGACCTCTCATTTTACATTCCTCCTGTTGACTGTTTAGGGCTGGTGGAATGAAACTTTAAAGCTCTGGCAAAGAATCTACCTTTTCTTTTCTTTTCTTTTTTTTTTTTTTTTTTTAAGACCAGCTTTTCTGCTATGCTTTCAGCTTAAAGTTTGCATAAATTCATTACTATTTCTATCCTTTTTTATGTTCTCAGTCTTGTTCTCAAAAGTCACATTGCCATGAGATGTTGTGCCTTTTCACTTCCTGTTAACATGAGTGAGTTTTGATGGTTATCAGCACTAAGTGGCAGAGTGCCAGGGTTTGTCCCCTCAACTACTAATGCACTTTGTACCATGTCTTGTCTGGAAATCCCTCCTGCCTTTCTTCATTTCATCAATTAGCTACCTATCTCCTTTGGCACATCTTCGTGGTCCCCTAGGTTTCCTCAGGATGATCACTTCTATTTTGTGGTCTGTATCCCTCTAATAATTATGGAGAAGCATGTGACTGAAGTTATTTCTATTTTGGTTGGCTTTAGGAAGTGACTGTTTTTGAATGGGATTTTTGTATACATCTCATCATAGTATAAAAAAGGAATATATATAAGATTCATAAATAACATTTAAAGTTACATCACTTCTTCAGGCTTCTTTGACTTAATGCTTTTTCTAATTTCAGAGAACCTATTTTTTATTCATTTGCACTGAATCTGAGAAATTGCAGTATTCCAGTTGTCCTTTCTGTGAGCTATTCACAAAGTCTGCCTTTTCTTGGCCACAATTAAACATTTCATGTAGACATGCTCAGACCAGTTTTTATATGGATATATTGGGAAATTGATAAAAAGATTCTAGTTCAGCTTTACTTCTTTCTGTGGTTGGTTATTTGTGAGGAAATAAGTCTTATAAGAAAAAGAAATTTTGAAGGGTGAATAACAAAGAATGTTATTAAAGTGCACTGCAGCACTAAAATTTAAATGCTTTCTTTGTTCATCACAACATTGTATTTTATATATTTATTACCATTATTGTAGCTGCAGTCCCTCATTTGTTCACAGTAATGGTATAATGGTCATATAAGTGGCTTGTTTAGGCCAAATATAGGTCATTACATTTCTTTTATGTGTTCCTTAGTTTGTGGCATTATTTGCTGACCTCTTCTTTATCAAATGATGTAATTTCATACTAATATATGCAATATTTTTATTTTATTTCTTCATCCAATGGATGGAAATGTAATTCACCACTGTAGACTGACTGGCATGCATTCACACTTAACAGTGATTAGGTCTTAAAGGGGGCATAAAAAATGCTACACCAAATATACTTGTTTGTCATTTAATATTCAGAAAAGATTGTGGTCTTACTTAATTACAGTTCAACAGTAAGATACATGGCAGAAAGCTGATTTTTCCCCTAAATTTGAGACCTTTTCCATACTGCCATTCAATTTGATTAATGTTTACATTAACAGCAATTTATTGGTCACTTGCTCAGCAGAAGCTTTCCAAAGAGGTATTATATATGCTAATGTGTTACTACTTACATCCCCATAAAACATACACAGATTACAAATTGGAAAATATTGGACTAATTAACACTGATCAGCAGTTGTGTATGCTGATGTGATATATTGAGAAAATATTATTTTCAGCTTCATTTAGTCAGAATCAACATGCTGACCATCATTTTGAAGAGGGCCTGAGAGAGCTTTAAAACACATTGGTAAGGCCCTATTTGTATACTCAGCCTTGGGGTTTTTTTAATAGATCTAAAATAGATAATAGGATTAAGTTTAACATTTAAGATTTTAAGTTTATCTTAGAAGGACTTCATCTTCTCTGTATTGTATTGTCTCAGCATGTATTCCTGAATCCGGTTCCTGTCTGCTGCTGAGTCCAGTCTGGGACTTCCTCAGTGCCTGCCCACAGCATCAGTGGTGTCAGTGATGTAATTGCCATCAGTGGGTTGGGTTTGATGCTGTTTTTGTATATATTCCATATTATTATTAAAGCTGTTCTGTCTTCATTTTCTAATTGATAAGTTTCTCTCCCCTACTCCCTTTCTCTTTCCCTTTGGGAAGGGAGAAGGATTAACGGAGAGTGGATGTTACAGGTCTAGCAGACTGTCATGACCCTAAACCTTGACAGTTATGTTGGATAATAGAAATCTGCAACTCAAGAATATGAAAGCTACCAGTGAACACTGACAGAAGCACTGCAGTGTTTTGGGCCTGTAAAATGTTTTCTTATGAACCTGAGATCATACAATTGAGGAACTGCATCACACTGCCTGTGCTTTGTTCTTATGCGCTGACTTTTGATCCTTATCTCTGTAGTATTAAATGTACATTACCACAACTTATTTAGACGCATTTGAACATAGTTTTGCTTTACAATAGTTTGAAACTACTGTATGAACACAAAGTTGATCACTCTTGGTGATTGGAAGTCTCTCTTGAAGCTTCAAAAAATATCACATGGTTAGCATGTCCAAGAAGGCCATCTGTAGCTGTCTAATGGTACATGCTGCTAATTTCATCCTGTCCACAATAAATTTTTGACCAAAAAAAGAATTTTCTTAGTGGAGCTGAAGTAGTGTCTCAAACTCTTGACAGCCTCCTACTGCAGACTTGGTAACCTTCTTCCATGGTATCTTCTTACAGTTCTAAAAACTATCATCATTCAAAATCTGTGAATTTCCCTGTTGTCTGTTTGCAGTCACTGGTAATTGAATATGTCAAAACAACCAGTCCGATATTTCCAGTCACATTTTGAGTGTGCATCCTATTGTGGGAGATCATTGTTTGTAAGATGTAGAAATAGATGTGTAGTTTAAACTTCCACAAAATCTAATGCTGTATGTTTATGTTTGCATGCACATATGCACATATGCATGTATATATATGTATGTCTATATTATATATGCTATCCTGTCCTCGTGCAGCCTTCTGTTTTTCTTTCAGATCAAGATATCTGTTTGCACTCCTCATACCAAATCAATTTGGAAGTGGTCGCAATTTTGAAAAAGTCAGTAAATCTCAGGGAGGTAAGTGAAAAGGCCACATGTTAGAAATGAAGAGAAAGAACATCAATTGCATGCAGCAAATGCTGTTCATCTTTTTCATTGATAATATCAATTCTGAAAAATAACATTATCTAACAGTTAAAAATAGAAGAATGTTAACATGTTACAGAAATGCTTGTTCTAGATGTTAAATTCCAATTATTGTCTATAGTACATTGATAATTTAGTGCAACTTTTATAAGCAGCATACCTACAGGTGCCTGCTGTACCTTAGAAGATTTCAACACTTGATATAATCCGATGTGTAATTTAGTGTACCATGAGGAATAGGAAGTCTTCCAATTTATTAGCTGAAGTATCTTACATCTTTCAATGCTAGAAAAAATTTAATATTGACATATCCGGAGCTTTTATTGAAGTTATATTAGTGCTATCTATCAGGGATATGCTAGAAAATCTATAACTTCCACCAAAATGTTGCCCATGTGAGCAATTCAGTTTATGAAGTACAATCTTCCCAGGCTGGCTTAGTGCCTCCTGGTTCATTTTTCAAGCTATATGATGTTTAATGAATTTGTCAAAATAAAAACTAATACACAGTGTCATGTCTATCATCAAATTATGCTTTCCAATGTACAGCTAAAAGTATGAAAAAAGACACCAATATGAAGGTCTGCAAATGGAAAACATCTCAGGTCAGTGCTATTCTATTTCTTGTTTTGTCACTTCTTAGCAGTCTCAGAGATGTTTTACTTTGGCTGCAATTACACTAGGAGTTTGTCCAGATAAAGACAAGACACTGTTTCATTATATGAAGCATGTAGATATTTGTCTGTGGGCACCAGCAAACCATTCAGTATATTTGCAAAAAAAAAAAAAAAAAAAAGGTTGAGAGGTCTTTATGACCTTGTTTAAAGCAATCTCAGATCCTATTTTCTAAACTTCTAAACTCAGATTTTCAGACTCATTCATTTTCTCTTGCATATTAAGTTGGAACTTTGCATCAACTACGAGACTGACACTTTTTAAATAGCTTAACATAACACTTGCCCTGCTTATATATGCTGCATCATCTTCCCAGGGCCTTAAGTTTCTTTGAAGAAAGCTAAGAACAGTAAACCTTTAGGAATACTAAAAGGGAAAATGATTTGTCTGTACCCTGTTCTGCAGGATGAGTAATACATGGTGTATTGGCTACCAATATCATAGCCACTGGCAGTTGTCAGTCATCATAAATCGGTCGCTGCTGTGACTTCTATGGGATTACACAGGTTCACTGCAGAGTGATTCACTTGTTTTATTTTTAGTTTTAATGAAGTAAAAACATTTAGTGTTTAAAAAATTAAAAAGAATTTAATGTATTTAATGAGACAATGGTGAGAGGAGAGTTACAAGACCTGTAACTTCTCAGGCCTGTTGCCTGTGTGCGCACCCACTCATACAGTTGGAGCTTTAGGGCTGCAGAGCTCTGTTCTCACTGCAGCTGGATCCAGGGTTGGCAATCCTCTGGCCTTTCTACATGCAAATGGAATGTTCAGGCATATTAAGCTAATAAAGCATATTAAAAACCCACTGGTGGGGCACTGCTGACGATGGAATGTAAACTAGCCTAACCTTACAGCAGAGAGAGGCTTATTGTGCAGAACACAGAACCATCAACAGACATATTCTTGTATTTCATAATTTGAAAAGTGTATCTTAAGTGCACTGTTTAAAATCCTGTCTTGCCAGCTGCTGAGCTGAAATGAGGTAGACTTAAATTTACTGGAGTGATGATGTTTTACATCCATCATCTGATAATGGATTTTTCACATGCAGATGCTATTAATACCAGCACATGGATGGAGTAATATTTCAATATGTCAAATGTATCTGGCCAAAACTTGTATTTTGTGTATGATGCTGGATATGCCTTAACACACTGGAGTTTAAGCATAACCTTAGAAATGCATATAATCATGTCAGCTCAGGAATGTGAAACAGGAACTGTATCTGTATGGTAGAAAACAGTAATTCCATCTGTAGCAAGTACTAATTTACTAGCAAATACAGCATATATACTGACCAGTCCTAGGCTAGTCCCTGGCTAGTCATACTACTTCAGTTCTGTGCAGGCTCAGACAACTTTTCTGCTGTTTTAGTGTTTTCCCATTCTTGTTCAGGAGATGATACCACTGGGATAGTCTGCAGAACCATCAGTACCAGCCACTGAATATTAGGTCTTGTGAAGTACAGAGAGCTTCAAAAATAAAACATGATTACAGAGTTTTTGTGGGGGTGGTTGGGTTTTGTGTTTGGTGGGGTTTGTTTTGTCTTTTACCAGGCAGTATTGAAGTCCCTGTCAGAAAGATAATAATTCAAGAAAGTCGGAGAACTCCCAGTGAAATGATGACCACATACAGGTGCAAATCTGGGAATAAATAGGAGAGGTAGCATTGAAAGCAAATCTGTTGAGGTCTCTGATTGCCCCAAAGGGGTTGAGTCTTTTAAAAACATCTTCCATTCGTTTCAGATGATAATACCTAACTAAGGAATCAAGAATGAAGATTCCTCAAGGAATGTTCCTTAGCGTAATTATGCTAATTAACATGATATGTTCATCACTTAATATGGATCTGATTGGCTTACTTAGGATTAAAAAGCTGCAAAACTGAAGATGACCTTTGCTATGAGCTGTCAGACTTCACTGCTCAAAAAGACTGTGGTCATAGCCTCCGGGAGGCCATGTTTTCACCAGTGCTTCCAGTATATTTCTATTCACAGTTATAGCCTGAGAATAATAAAGGTTCTCAGAATTTCTTTTCACTGGCAGAATATCTAGTATTTGCCAGTCAGACATGTTCCTATGAGACAGTACTGTACATCAGAGTGTGTTCTGGAAACAGTTAATATAGAACCTCTGTGTAATTTTAGTTCATTTATTCTTGATAATAATGGAATACTAGGTTGGCATCCTAATGTCCTCTTTTTCTGCTTAGTTGGAAACTGTCATGTGCATGTTGACATTAACAGGAAAGTTCAATATGAAACTTGACTTTGCTACCTAGAACATTAAAATTTCAGTAAGTTCAAAAAAGAAAAATGCAGACATTTGAGAGGTCATTTTGCTTGTTCATTTTTTTTACAGTAAATTGCATGCAGCTCTCATTATATCATTTATCTCTCATAATAGCTTAATTTGGACTCCTTCCAAATTAAAATGGAGACAAAGTCATTGTTTTACTGTTTGCAAAAGAGATGCTAAATTTCACATGAATAAGGCAATGGAGCAGTGTCTTGAATACTAAGAATAATACACAATTTCCTTCTGGTGGCTGTGCTGACAATTGAGTCAGTATGTTTCCCTTGCTGAATGGCTAAAGAAAATAATGGTTTTGTCCCTTCAAATGGCACTGTTGAATCCAAAAGTTGATTTCAGCAGTGTGATTCATACTTCATGCTGTTGTAGTCTGCTTATGGTCTCTTCTAGAAAGTTTTTGTGATGGCTTCCTGTATGATCTAAGATCTGTCCATAGCTAAATCCAGTTTTTGCTTGTGATAAAGCCCCAGCTGAAGTTCTCAGAAGCATTTCAGTTTTGCATGTTGCACTAGGGGCGTGCCAAAGGGATTTTGTGGTAACAGTTTAGCCTTCACTATATGCTATTGGTCATCTTTTGAATACTGTGCTCTCTTCCCCCCCCTTTTACACCTTTTTTTCATCTGGGACAATCATAGATTTCAATCTCAATTTAACAAATTGTGACTGATTAGAGCCAGGAAACCACTGATTTTCCTGTGCTTGCATGATGTTCCTGGGTTTGCATGGGCACTGAGAGCAGAATTTGTCCATAAACCACTGTCAAAAGTAAATAACAGATACTAACCATAACAATTGTAGGCATTTTTCAATAATGTGCCACAATAATATGGAGCATGGACTGAAGAATAAGACATTTCACTGAATCTTAAGTAAGCAAAATGCAAGTGTTTATACTGGAAAATAGCCAAGACACAAATATTATCTGCCACATGTTATTTGAAATATTATTCTCAATAGCAAGTGATGAGAGAAGGTCAAAGACACCCTGTAACTAATGCCCTGGAGATAAACACAATTCATACTGCCTTTTAAATATTAACCAGTGGCAGTTCTCAGTTTTTCCTATGACTTAAGTAATAGTAGTAATCAATATCAAATGCTCTTACGGATCTTTCAAGTCATGGATTTCAAAGAACTCTGCAGAATATACTAAATTATCTTTATTTTCTAGTTTTGCAAATAAGCAGAGTGATGTGGTTTGGGTTAGTGATTTGCTTAAAAGCACACATTGATATAATGCCTTTCTAAGAACAGCACTTAGGAGCTTTTGGCTTTCAGCCAGAGGATCACTTTATTAAAGCACTTTGCTTCTGATACCTGTGTTAAGACCCATGTAACACTGATTTAGATATGAATGAAAAGAAAGAGTACCATTTCATGTACCAGCAACATTATGTTTTTCAGAACCTCAGATCGTGTTATTGTAGCTAGCAGAGATTTCTCTAGATCTAAATACCAACAGACCTAAGCTTTTGCTTATTTGACAAGTAGGGTCATGGTCCTCAGTTCTTGAATGACTTTATACAGGAATACTCTTGATAGGTTTTAGTGTGCTTCAATGTAATTCTTATTGTTGTGCCCACTCTTCTTGAAGATTTTTTACTTCATTGATAATAAGTACTGATGGGACATTAAAACTTAAAGAAAAGTCTTAGCTCAAAGTGGAACAGAATTAAATTCATTGTGAATTATTAAATACACAGCAATGGTTGTGGGATAAACTCGAGAACAGAAAACCTTGAAAGTATTTAGCTTATAGAGTCAGTTTGTCATCTTAGTCTGCACCATAATTTCTTCATGCACTATGAACTTCACAGAACTGTCATTAGCTATAGCTATAATAGTTAATAATATTGAAAATCTAATGAAAAAGTAGAAAGCTACTGGTAACTTTTTATCTCAGATACAGAAGAGAGGCACATTTTAACAGCAGTATGCTTCTTAAAAATAATGGAGAAAGAAAATAAGAATCTCCACAGAGCATACATGTTTACAGTTTGCTTTGAGATGTACCCAAGCACTTTGCAGTCTTTCATCATTTTCTTTCTGCATGTCTGGCGAGGTAGGTAGTGTTACATGTGTTGGAATGTGGCACTGAGACTCACATTACTTAAGTTAATGAGATTTGATCAGCTCCATTCACCACTGACTAGTTCAAGGTCCAAAATCTTGAGGCATTTATTGCTACTTAGTTTTTTGTTTTGTTTTGTTTTTTTACATTAGGAATATTATCAACCATATGCCAAACCACATAATGATTGTTTCAATGTGGTGAAAAATAAACCCCACAACTTACACACTGTAAGCCTTATGTTTTAGGTCCAAAAGGTCTGATTAAGAGAAAAGACTTCACTGTAATGCACAAGGTAGATCACCTATAAGGTAGAAGATTCGTTCATAGATAACTTCAGGTGATTAAATTCTTCATCTGGAGATAAAGGTTTGATGCCTGGAAATGCATTTCAGACATGCTACACACTGAGACAAGGAAAAGCTTTGAAAATTAGCTGAAAGAGCTGAGGAGAAGGGTGTTACTCTCATCCTGCTTCTCTTGTGCACTCTTTCTAACCCTTGCTCCTTCTCTTTGAAGATTTAGCTCTAAGGTCCTGAGACTCAGTTTTGTGCTTAGGAGCACTGGGGAAAGGTTGTGATGGGGAAA
>JAOEGS010009641.1:75342-93555 GCA_025447755.1 Corythornis vintsioides
TCAGAAATCTCATCATGGCCCACCTGAAAAATTACTAAGGGATAATAATCAGAGGGGTGCAATAGGTCAGGAAGTTTCTTTCTAATTATCTTCCTCAGTATCTCCTGAATTAATGAAAAATTAAGAGGAAGAAGCAAAAAGCATACGTTGATCCTGTCGCAGAAACAATGACTTCAAAATGTCATTCATAGATTCATTCTTTCCTTCCTGTTCAGGAATTATATAGTTGACTCCTTGTTTTGATCAACAGTGAGCTTTTTTAATCTAGAACCTCTCTGAATTAATCCCATGTCATCTCTGACTTTAGCAGTGTTTCATGCAGGTGTCAGAGTGAGATGCCTGACTGATTGTCAGTGAGTGCTGTAAGCTTATGGTGTCTCCAGTACTGTTTGCAATGGCTCCTGTATCCAGGTTAATACTTCAAATTCATCAATGGGTGTGCATTCTCATCTGTGAGATTTTCTTCTTCGGTAAGTAATGCAAGATTGATCCTTTTTTAAACAGTAGTAAGCCCTAATAAGTTTTAGTAGGGCACACCCAATTTTTGCTAATAACTTTTGCATCTTCATTTCTGGATGGAAAATACTTTCTTTTCTGGAAAGAAAAAGAAGTATCTGTAAGTTCTTTGAAACGTTTACTATGTGTAAACAGATTACTAGTATACTGCAATAAAAATTTACTTCCAATTTTAAAACCCTTACCAGAAGTGACTAGTGCAGTGATACTGTATTTTAAAAATCCTTCATGATGCAGAAGAGTGTCCTTAGGTGCTAATTTGTGTATGTGGGGTTTAGTATAAATAAGCTATATTTTTTTTATTCACATTAAATACTGATGATGCATGTTTTGCATTTTCATGAAAAAAAAATTACTGCAATAATAATCTCCTCCTGGTCATGTAAAAAAAAAAAAATAAAATCTCTGAGCCTCTAGCTAAAATTTGTCAAATCACTAAATCTATAAAAAAATAGAAATTTACTCTAGTACAAAGCAAAGGCTGTGCTTTGCTTCCTAAATGTTACAGGGAAAACTCAGCTGCAGTCCTCGAACAGCAAAATGGGTATACAGAATTGGTGCTGGTGTCCTGCCACAACACCACAAAGAATCCCTGCAGTCCTCCTTTGAGAGTTATAAAATGTTATGGATGGCCTGGACATGTTTTTTGGGTGGGCTGTTCAGAGAGTCTAAACCTTGCTAAATATGCTCCTGCCTAAAACAGACTACAGAGTTTTGGCAGAGCTTTAGTCTCCACTAAGAGAATTTACAAACTAAGATTTCTTATTTTCCTACACAATCACTTTCTATTTAGGAGAGAGGCTAATGCAGTTGAGGGAAAAAAACCTGTCCATAATCTCCTACATTGAGCTGAACTGCTTTTCCTCTTTGGCGGTGGGCTTCATTATATGTGCATGGTACTGCTTAAGCCCTGGGAGACTATGGCAGCATCTGTGTGATACCATTCCTGTGTTGTTCAATATATCAAATACTTAATTCTTCATCAGTATGGGACAGCTCTGGACTAACAGTGTAGTGGTTTCCAAGGCTCAGGGTAGACTATGAACTATTCTACTGTGGGGTCAAAGCAGTGGAAGGACCAGCACAGGTTGATGCTTGCTTATGGTTCTCTCTACTGGCTACCTTTACAGCAATGATTTGTTATAGTTATGCCTCTAAATAGAATTTTACCGCTAGGCTGCCTGTTCTCTGGAGATCCTGTGCATCCTCTGCTCCCCTTGTCCCCTTCTCCTCTTACACCAGAACTTTTGTTTTGTTTTTTTTTTTACACCTTTCTGTAAACCCATTATTTTATATTGCAATTCTAGTTACTGTGTTTTGTACCACAAAGCATTTAACACCTGACATTTGCAGAACTATTCTAATGGAGTGCTTCTGGGTTGTTGAGTGGTTGTGGGGTTTGTTGGGGTTTTTTTGTTGTTGTTTGGTTTGGTTTTTTTGTTTGTTTTGGGGTTTTTTTTTTTCTACCCATCTGAAATACAGAACAGAGCTATTTGAGGCTTTTCTCTCTTTGTGAGAAAAGCTACATTTGCTCTTCAGACAGGCTGCTCTGTTGCTCTGGTGTCCATATTTTGCTAACAAATAACATGCAGTGGGAGACTAAAGTTCAAGATACAGTGGTGACATTAACAGTGGCTCTTTTCTCCCTAAGATTCATTCAAACCATCTACCATCAACTGATGATGGCGTAAATAGAAAAATGTAAGCAACATTTCTAAACTTAGACATTAAGACTTCACTGTCTGCATGACCACAAGAGAGAGAAAAAAAAATGGCAGTAGAGTTTTGCCAGGAGGTTTGAGCATCATGGGAGTATCCTTAATAAACTAACATACTAGTTGCAATGTGAAGAAGAATCACTTTAAGAAAGGCTTGAATGAATGAGAGTGATTTCTTTATAAAGGTGCATAGGTATTATATCCTATGAGGGTAGAGACAAGAAACAGTTCTGTAAAATCCACACCTGTGGCCTTTACTTCTAATATTTATGAGACTGAGCTTTGATTGACCACCCAGTGTATAATAATTCTGTAAATATCCAAAGCATGCTATGCAATGGTGCTGCCGCAGTGGGTGCAGTTTTTTTCATGCCTGCCTTCACATTATTATGCTACTGTGGCCTTTTGAGCATAACATTTAAAATGAATGGACTCCACACTGGGTAGGATTTACCTATAAACTGTCATTTCTGTTTATGCAAACAGTCATGATTCTTAACAAGAATTGGCTCAATTGCTGGTAGAATACTGCTGCCTCTCCAGCCTGAAATCACAGAGTTTTTTTAAGTGCAATTTTAGGAATCCAACCATTTTATTAAAGGAGATTGAATTTTGACACATAAAACCAGGTTTTCAAAAGGCCTATATATTTGACATATCACTCCAATATACCTAGTCCCCGTGGTATGTATTTTTGATGCATTTCACTCATTGCACAGGCCTTTGAGAATCCACCACCTGGGACTTTGTTTTTCATAATACAAGCATTTTTACATGCAGGCTCATGCATGAAAATAATCTAATGCAGTCTGTGATTGTGGGCCTAACGGTTTTGTGCATTAAATTTGCTAACATGGAAACCTGGAAGTCAGCAGTCAATTTCATACACTATGAATTTCTCAGGTTAAGTCAGACTGTGCCATGAGAAGTGAAGTTTGCGCCAGGGACTGAGTGTGTAGGGAGAGAGAGGGCATCACAATTCCCCACTGAGGGTGACATACCTAGGCTCTTGGTTTTTGTGACTGAAGGACTAGAAAGTTCCTTCTCCCTCTCTTTGGAAAATGTCACGTAACAAAAAAAAAACTGGTAGTAAAGAATTCTGAAATCAATTGGATTTGGAAGATGCAAGAAAGTATAAAATGTCTTTGTGCTTTTTCTGACCCTATGTATAGGCACCAGCTAGATGTAACACTGGTCCTCATAAATGTGCATTTGGCTATCATATTTTATTATTTTTCCTTTGTTCTATTTGTGCACTGTAGCATAGATTATACAGTCTTGTAACGTCCTCCAGCTGCCTTTATTCATTGTTTTGAAAACCATCTACTTACCAGACATGCAATTTTCAATTTTAAAAAGCCCTCATTATTGCCTAAATCCTGCTATTCTTGAGGCATTGGCCTCTGGGAAGATGATAACAATTCCCCATTGGTCTGTTGATGGCTGAATGGGGTTTTTTTCCCCTTTCCTAAGCTTTAATAATTCTATGAATGAGCCACAGCTGGGTTGTTTGTTGGGTTTTTTTTTGCCTTTCTCCCAGTGCTAGTTTTATTCTAAATATGAGTTGGATCTGTTCTAAGAATTATTAGCAGTGATTCCTTTCACAGGTCTTTAGGCCTTCTGAGTTTGGCAAGCTAATATTATAGGCTTCAGTTGCTGTGCAGCCAGCTGTATTTACTTTGCATATGGTAACTCAAATCTAAAGTTATTTGTGCAGACCAGGAGGTCTTCTGATTGTTTTTCAAACTCTGGATTATAAAGCCCTTTTGTTTTTGCTCATGTAGGCTTACATATTCCAGGCCTGGTTTTCACCTAGTGTAAATTAGTCTCATTTCACCAAAATCAGTGAAGCTATACAGCTTTTTACAAGCTTACAATGTAACACATGGAATTACAAAGCACAAAGCCCTGAAAATCATAATTGTTCCTGATTTTATTTGGTTTCCATGCAAAGCTGAAAACTGATTTAAGCTTCACTGACAGGTCTGGCCTAAGTGTCACACTTGTGACAACATTAGAAACCAGGCTGTTTTCACCAGATACTGAATCTTCAGCAGTGGATTTTCACACAGCCATGGTTCTCGTCTAATTATCTAGAATTTGTGTATTAAATGAGCTTATTCAGTGTAATTTTTGTCTCCAGACATGCAGTGATGAAACTCATGTTTAGCTGCTGTTTTGTGCATTCTCTATGTTTGAAGGTATAAGGAAACAAATTATCTCCAAACATTTCCAAGCCATAATTTAAAAGAGGCACTCAAGACATGAGCAGTGATTATTTGCTGAAGATTTCTGTCCATCATCTGTATGTTGTTTCCCCCACCCTTTATGCCTGGGTACCTTCCAGCAGCACAGTAATCTTTTGCCTAGAGGCTAGGAACCTCTGCAACTGCACATCAGCAGAACTGCAGTGATTCCCTTCTTACACGGGTTACTGTGCTAACAGATCAGTGATGTTCTGAGTTATGGGGAATCTCTACTCTTTTTTTACTAGTAGTCAGTGTTCAGTATTAGGAGTGCCAGCCCCTTTCTGGTCATTAAATGGCTTGACCCAAAGACTCCTGAAAACAACAAAAGTCATTTCATTAACTTCAGCGGCCTTTGGATCAAGCTGTGTCAGGCTGCACAGGATGGCTTTGAAACAGACCTTTTGAGATTTTTTTTTTTTCTCCCTTGGAAAATGTTAACACTTGGGAAGAAACAGCATTGTGAACTTCTTGCTTCAGGAAAAATATGGAAAAAAATGGTTTCAAGCTGCTGGTGTATCAACTTTTTCTAATGAAAACAAGATGCACTTTGTTTGGAAATACAAATAACATATTTGGTGAAGGTGAAATACTTACAAAACAGCCAAATACATTATTGAAATAATTCAAGCAATGTTTGACTTTTCCTCTTCTTTTTTTTTTTTTTCAGATTTTCGGGAACTGTGTTTTTCCTTTTAATCCCAATTTTGGGTAAGAATATTTTACACATCAAAAATATATGTGAATGTGTGATGACTGTTTTGTATTCAATTTTACTACAGAATATCACCTCTCCACAGCTTTTGCCATTGTGCCATTTACCCAGACTGGCATTGTTTAGGAACAAGAAAAGCAAAGTATGAAAAAAAAAAAATCCTAAATCTCTTGCAAACTGAAATATATCATCTTTATTTTAATCAGGTTGGCTATGCATTAACTTTTATCAATCCTACTTCACATTTTAAATCTTTGAAGTTTGGCATCATTTGAGTTACTCAGTTCCTCAATCCTTCAAGAGAAGTTATATCTTATCTAAGAAAGAATGAAAAATGCTAGATATACTACTCTATGTGAAGCCTAACCACTGCTTTACAAAGCAGTAACAAACACTGCCTCCTTTGATTCTTACTGTGTTTCCTCAGTTCACCTTCTACCAGCCTGTTTATTTTACTCACTAGCAAACAAGTATAGGGCTGGAAAAGCTTTTGAGGTTTGTTTTTGTAAAAAGTGCTAAATTTTCTATTCTGATCACTGTTGACTGTCTTTGTTTGTGTGCACTTCCTTGTGCACTTTCTTTTGTTCTGGGGCTTATTGTTTTAAATGTTCCCTGATTGTACCACATTTCTCTGTCCATTTATTTGGGCCCTGGTACACTAATAATGTAATGAAAGAAGATTTCTTCTCTATAGGAGCTGTTAAAAATGATGTAAAGAGCTGCAGAGAGGAAACCATTCTCAGTTCACAATAACAACAAGTTTTATTGGTCAATAAATTCCAGGAACTATACTGCTTTGTTTTTTGTTGTTTTGGTTGGGTTTTTTTTAGCATCTGCTGGCCTCTTATTTATTAACTAGTGATTTCAGAAATATAAAGCACTTCTAATACCAGGGCCTGATCCAAAGCCTCTGGGTAATTCAGTAGGTTTTGTATTGGCCATTAATACAGATGAGTGCTGCTGCTGCGCTTTTACGGGTGCCAAGTAAGGCAAAGATAGCTCTTCCTCACCTTACCATCATTTAACACTCACTAATAAATATGACACAGATTTTTCAGGTAGCTGCTCATAGGCATGTTTTCTGAATTCTGTGTTCAGCGTGCATCTGTCTTCAGGAAACCAATTCCCTGGCTCCCACTTAAGCATTATAATGGGTTTATCTGATGTTGTAGTGCTTTTCATTGAAACTGCTAATTCCCTGACTTCATATATCTTCAATACATACCTGCACTGCTTTTCTGTATGTTTCAACACTGAGGAAATGGACACTGGAGGCAGCAGACCTTGGTCTATCCCTAACTGGGAATTTCTCAGTAAAATTTATTTAGTTAGAAAAAGAGATAAAAAAAGGGAAGAAATCAAAATCAGTCAAAATCAGGAGCAGTGGCTCCTAACAAATTTCTTGTTTAAAAAACAAAGTTGAACTTTTCAGACCTATTTCAAAAGGCTGATGCTATCATGCAATATTTTGATTCATGTGATGAAAAATTGGTGAGACAAGTAGCTTCAGCATTTAAATTTGTAGATTTAAATCGCCACACACAGAGTAAGTCTGATGCAATTTCACTGAGACCCCAGGCAGAATTTAGATCTAAATCCACACTGCATTACTGCGGTAGAGCACCTAGAATATTTTAATTAAATTAGTGTTTCAGAAATAAACTATTAAACCTAATTTGGAGTTATTATTCAGGTAAAATATCACACAGCAGAAAAACTTCAGGTTGTTGTGACTAATGTAGCTTATAATGATTTACTGTGAAACAGTAATACTTCTGCTGTTTGTTTCAGTTTATTTTTTTAATGTTGCTCATGCAGCTGCACTGGAATCTGGCTTTGTATTGGTAAGTAATATATTAAGTTCTGGCCGTATCCCTCTTAAATCCTTTTCTATGGTGCCTTTGCTTTAACCCGTTGTATGACTGATATATGAATAATGAGATAAATAATCCTTGCCACATTGTGAGTTTCATGTGCATCTTTCCCAGAAAGGTGATATTTTTTTTTAATTTCTTTAGGCTGACAGTTACCTTTTCCAAAGAGAATGGAATATATGGATTGATCACAAATGATGGTGGGGTAAAAGATACAGGAGTTATTACCTTGGGTTTTTTAACTCATCCAGCTCAGACAGAATCACTGCAGGATACAAGCAGTTACTTATGGGAAAAAATTTGTTGTTTTCCTGTATGCCCTTTCTACCATCTAAGTGTCCATGAGAGAATAAAAAAGACATTCCTTAGTACAGGGAAGGTTTACAGTGCATACCAAAGTGGCTGAGCCAGATTCATGTCACTATGAGAAAAGTGGAAGTGTGGAAAAAAGCATGTCAAAAAGAACAGCTGTTGCTACTGAAGCATTCACTCCAATGAGTCCATGTCCTGGCAGAGCTTTGTAAGAGCTGAATGATCTCAAAAATGCCATTACTTTTTTGCACTTGTGTTATTGTATTGTGCTATGAGGATAATGATACTTAAATCCCATTGACAAGCACTTTTAGCTGAAGTGTTACAGTAACATTAAATATTAGGTGGATGAGGACTGTTAGCAAACTATTCTGCTTTATCAGTACACGGTTGCCCAGAGCACATGCTGACTTCCGAGTGGTTGAAATGTTTCCTGGAGATTTCCCAGTTTCCTTAAAATTTGTACTGAGGAATAGTTTGATTTGGAGTAGAAATCTATTGTCTGGGTAGACATATCACTACCTCAGTATGTCCTGATGTGTAAGGACTGAAATGAAAAGCCCCTTTCTAACAATATTTAAACTTGTGCCAAATGCCATGGCGTCCCAGTTTAGCTGCTAAAATGCAGAGGCTTCAGCTGTCCATGGTATGACTTTCTGCCTTCTCTAGATTAGTCTTCAGTGTGGATTTGATTAAAGAGGGTTTTTTTTCTGAAAATTAACATGCTCAAATATAAACAAGTTTCAAAAACTCAAGAGGCTGACATAAAATGGAGTATCATTTGATCAGCTTTACCCACTACTATTTCCCTCTACCTGTTATTTCAATACTTTGTAACAGATTATTCAGAAAGAAAGAAGACTTAATTGCTATTTTGCAATTTTAATTAATGAATGCCATTTTTGTTTAACTTCTGTTTATTTTCACAATGTAAGGCAGAGTTCTAATGCCAAGAATGAATTTCATTACCAGCAGAAAAAAAGACACTTCATTAATACTGAACTGTTATTGCTGGCATATGTGCTGGTTGGCTAATGTTTATGATTATCAGTAGAAATAGAGCTTTTCAGACATAAGAGGAAGGCTGCCATTTAAAATTTAACTAATTCCCATGGACACTTAAGTTTTTGTGATTTTCATATAGGCAATTTTAGGAGTGCCTTTTGGAATTGCCCATAATTTAGGTCTTCATAGATACAGGTATATCACTAAAACTAAGCCCATGGCTTCTTATAATTACCAGGCATATTCCAGATCTGAAGGGGTAGAGGATCAACATACTTGGATCATATCAGCATTAAGGACATTACATCCATTAATCAATATAAATGAAAGAATGAGATTGGAATAAAATACAAAGAGTCTGAATCACGAGACTGAAAGGTGGTCATGATCCCATTTGAAACATTTAGGATAGTAACACTCTGAAATGTGTGAGCTATCTCAGCCTTGAAACTTGAAGTTAATATCTGCTTGAAAGAAACAAAATGAGGAAAATGCTGAGAAATATTTTAATGTTGCTTTTCCTAATTTGGAAATGGTTCCAGATCAAAATGATTTGATAACAAACAGAAGACCACAATTAATTGTTGTCAGAGTCATAGAATCATAGAAAGTCTAGGGCTGGAAGGGACCTCCAAAGGTCATCTAGTCCAGCCCCCTTGCAGTGAGCAGGGATACCCTCAACTAGACCAGGCTGCTCAGAGCCTTGGCCAACCTCACCTTGAATGTCTCCAGGATGGGGCCTTAACCACCTCCCTAGGCAGTCTGTTCCACTGTTCTACCACCCTTCCCAGTATCTAGTCTAAATCTACTCTTCTCTAATTTAAACCCATTACCCCTGGTTCTTTCACTACAGGCCCTTGTAAACAGCCCCTCTCCAGCCTTCCTGTAGGCCCCCTCTTCAGGTACTGGAAGGTGGCTGTAAGGTCTCCCCAGAGCCTTCTCTTCTCCAGGCTAAACAACCCCAGCTCCTTCAGTCTGTCCTCACAGGAGAGGTGTTTCAGCCCCCTGATCATCTCTGTGGCCTGCTCTGGACCTGCTCCATCAGGTCCATGTCTTTCCTGTGCTGAGGGCCCAGAGCTGGATGCAGTACTCCAGGTGAGGTCTCACCAGAGCAGATTAGAGGGGCAGAATCACCTCTCTCCATCTGCTGGCCACACTTGATGCAGCCCAGGATGCAACTGGCCTTCTTGGCTGCAAGTACACTCTGTAAAGTTTCTTCAACTTTTTATCAAACAAAAACTTACACTGAAAAATGAGATTGTCATAGTATGTCACGCTATGAAGTGTCTCCTACACTAATGTCACTGCACATTGATCTATACACACACATTAATAAATATAAATATTGAAGCAGATGCTAGCTTGGCTGCATTAACTGAATTACTATAATCACTCTGCTAATCCTCTTAGATCCATTTCTATTAATTTAGCAAAACCTGGCAATATTCTGATACAAGGTAAGAAATCTGAGGGGTTTTTTATAGGAATTTGCAAAGAAGTACATGTGTATATTCTGTTTTTAATTGAAACAGCTCAATTAAATGGATAGGCTGGTTTTGAAAATACAGGTATATATTATAAACTGATTGGTATACACCAAACCCTTTTTACCAACTTACCAATAAGTAAATGCAGCAGCATTTTTACCCTAGTTTTGTACACCCCCAATTGGTGTTCAACATTCCATCTCCCATTTTTGTTTTCTTGCAAAATTCAGCATTGGATCCAAGTTGTAATTTATGTAGTTCTCTGTACTCATTATTGTGCCCATGTGTATTTGTAATGACTGTCCTACAAACCTGAATAGCAATCTTTGCTTTAAAGTTCAGGTTCATGGACTCTAGGTTTCAGTATCAAGACCAGCTTTTACAGTAAATCAGCCCTTTGTATTACAGAATCATAACTAATTTTCCTAGACATTTTTTCCCATCATATTGTCCTACTGTGTGCAAATGTTTTATACAACTCTTTTGCTCTCACTATGGATGTATGACACAGCTTGCCTATCTGATGCTATTCTCCCTAATGTTTTTTTCCAAATTTACTTACATAAAACCACATAGCCACCAGGCATTCCAGTTGTTCATATACCCTTTCTTTCTTATTTTTCTGATTATTAATAATCACACTAGGTTCAGCTCTATTACTGGAATTCAGGTTTCTCTTTAGTGATATGTCTTTACCCTATAAATATCATTTACTTCTCCACAACAGTTTTCCTACATAATAGCTGATTCCAGTAATGTCTTTAAGTTCCAATTCCTTGAATGTCTGGTTTTAAAAGATTCTGTTGTCCTTGAGTTGTGTCATTTGAAAATACTTCAGAATATCTCTGATCTATCTCATTAACTACAGTCATACACATCAACTCAGCTTAAGTCCTCAGTTTGCTTAGTATATAGCTAAGTATAGAGGACTTTTAGTACCTGCCTTCAGTTACTCATGCAGCATCCTGTTCATTCAGCCACCCTCACACCCTCAGTATTCACGTCTCTCTCCTGTTCTCCTTTTTCTGGGGGGGTTCCAGCCATCTTATAATGACTTATTTGGTCCTTCAAGTAGGTGCAGGGAATATTGTACATTTCATCTTTTTTTTTTCTACCCCCCCCCCCCCCCCTTGAATCTTGACCTGTAACTGATTTTACTCTTTAAGGGTTTATTTTAAGCCCTTTAAAATAAACATTAAAAAAAAAAAAAAGTCTTTAAGGATTTATTTTAAATCCTTTAAGATTTTTTTTTTCTTAATGTTTTATTTGTTAATGGAATAGAGGGTCTAGGAAGTACATATCCTCCAACAGGGAGGATGTAAATGAGAGCTGAAATGACTCATGCTGTCAGACTTTCAGGAAAACCAATTCAACAAACAACACAAAGTCTGGTAGGTAGTAACAGAAAAACTACTTGCAACTAGTAGGCAGCTTTAGTCAATTGACAGAAGAAAAGAGTAAGAGCATCTTTAGTAAACTAAATGTCTCAGCTCAGCCATTTTGTGATTTTAACAGCATTACACTTTTACTGAAGTGTAAGGACTGAAGAACATGAGCTACTCTTTTTCTTACATGGGCAAGTTCTTCAGATAGCTTCAGCTTGTGGTGTTTTTTCTCTGGTCACATACACACTGAAGCACATTAGGTGTAACAGGATGAAAGAAAAGTCTCTAAGACTTAGTAATGCCACTGATGTCTAATGACAGCAAAATCTAGTCTGCTTTCATCTAAAAGCAGAAAAATGAGTTTGGCACAACAGAGAAATAGAGCAGTCAACATAATTTAGAAGAGTATGTTAATTTTAGCACTGCTTATCAGAAATTAAGAGGGATTCATAAATAGAAGAAAACATTCTCTACAACACCAATAATTCATTTGTCCTTTAAGAAGGCAAGATACTGAGCTGCATCCAACAGTGACCTTGTATTACAACAAAATCCGCACTGCTGATGAGATGGGGGGATAAAGGGCAGGTCTATTTAATCTCCAGCACTAACAAAAGACAGTGCCATTTTATGCAGCATTTAATTTTAACATATAACAGCATGAAACAGGCATATTT
The DNA here is from genome assembly GCA_025447755.1 of Corythornis vintsioides. Lineage (NCBI taxonomy): Eukaryota > Metazoa > Chordata > Aves > Coraciiformes > Alcedinidae > Corythornis > Corythornis vintsioides. The sequence continues at coordinate 87,278 of JAOEGS010009641.1, forward strand.
TCAACCCTTTCTATTGCTCAATATTAATATTTCAAGAAAAATCTATTATTTTCTCACAAAAATATCAACAAGGCAATAAACAAGTACAATTCCAAATAACTGAAAATTATTATACTTCTCAGTGTAAATCATAACAGGGTCAGACCTTCAACTAGAATAAAACAATATTCAACCAATATTTATATTACTTCCAGTCTGTAGACAAATCTTGCCCCATATTTTCCCATATGTAGCTTGCTCAAAACTTGAAGAACACGTGCAGACATTGCGATGCGTGGGAAAGATGAGAACAAATACGAAAATAATCCAGATAACATGGCATTATTATTATTTAATATACTTAATGTGAAATACCGTTACAGTCTCTGGTTCAACAAGTCAGGCTGTAGGACTTGAGCTCACACACTTGAGAAATTCTTGGCTTCATCAGACCTTAGTGCTAAATACCTTTGTAAACTATTACCAGTTCAGGCTTTCTATGAAAACTTCTGCATGGGGTTACTGGGCAAAACTCACTACGCTATTAGCCTTCTATGCCACACAACTTATTTTCAATTGAAAAACATAAGTTGCAGTTTCTAATACCATTTTTCCCTTTACCTGATGAAAGCATATTTAACTGTCATCTGAAGTCCGCAGCAGGCTGCAGTTCACCTCATCAGATTGCACCAGTCTTCTTCCTTTAAGCAATCACAGCACCCAGATGCCGAGCTGTTAAAATAGTTTTCTAGCTACAGCATCTGCCTCCAGATTGATCAAGCAGTTGTGTCTCAGTCAGTTATGTGGTTAAAGGGATAATGGACTCTCTGTGCTGTCTGGCCTTCCTGAATGCCAATTTCTTTTCACTTGCATTTCACAGTAATTTATGCATCTTTGCCAATTGTTCACAAAGCTTTGCTGCAGACCACCTCGTCTGGTTTCAGTTTGCTGAAGCACAAGCTCCAAACCTATTGTCTCCATGCCTAGACAGTGTCTATACCTAAGAATGTGGGTTACTTCTCTTTTTTTGCTAAGTTCCCTGTTCAAACAATAGTTGTACCAATTGTCTGTTGCACGGTCTCCCTGGATAATCTTGCTGTCAGACATTTGGTCATCATTCTGGGCCACAGCAATTTAGTAACCTTTCTAATAGGAATATTTCAATGTTTGTGGCTCTGAATATCATAACAGACTGGATGAGAAAAACAAAAAAATACATACCCTTTTTCTCCCCATCTCTTTTTTATGTTTTAGCTCTAAGAAGATTCTGAATGAAATCTTAGGTATTAGAATCTGAGATTTTTTTCTCTAACTCATTAGTACTGGGGATGAAAAAATATGATTAATTTATTGCACGTGAGATAATGGTTCTGATGTTGCTCTTCTCTCTGCATTAAACCAATCTCCTATGAAAGGATATTTGATTTGAAGAAATAGAGGACAAATATAAATATGGATAGAGGGTAAAACTCCGAGTATAGGTGTGAAGTCATAGATTAGTTGACCAAAACCAAAATCATTATGTTGTTTCTGCTGCCAGCTTACTGAGCTGATACAGAAAAAGTTCTTGAAAGATTAAGGAAACAGTATGTGAAACAGTGAAAAAATCAGGAAAAAATACATTCATGTAGTGCTAATTTTATTGCATTCTTTTGTATTGAAGCCACTCTTCAGTGCTTTTATATTTTCCTCCCAGATTTACAGCTAAAAAGACTATTCTCAGACAAAGAAAATTGCTGTGAGAGTACATGTTGTACTTCTGATTCCAAAAGATGTACACATGTACGTGTTTTCAAGGATCACTTTGACTTAATAGTAACAAAGCCTTAGGGGCTTACAGAATGCACATTCTATTTATTCTGAGGTTAAACATTTTCCTATCAAGCTGCAGATAATAGTTAATGTACTGTAGTAAGTGCAATCTCATTCCTATGATTTCCATTATTAACATGCTGATGTTTTCTATTAATTTTTAAATATTCAGGGTTTGAATGTAAATCATTGTATGCTTCTGAAGAGAGATTTTATATTAATTATTGAACCTTTGTTACTGTACCAATATTTTATAATACATATTTCAATATTTTTTTTTCCGAAAAAAATCCCACAACAATCAAAACTCCCCTAGATAAAGAAGCTTTGAATATATATATGAATATATATACCTCTGGATATAACATGTGTCCATCTATTCATACACATGGTCTTGTATACATATTACTGATTTTCTAAAAAAATTAGCAAGATTTTTAGCAAAAATTCTAACTTATGTTTATTACTGCTGAACCAGGAACCGACAACAGAATTTGAATGTTTGACAAATTTTGTTTGTGACAGTGTGAGAAGGAGACAAATGTTTAGAAACACTTCATATCTCACTGACTAAAGGACCAAGAAAGAGATCAAAATGAGTACATCTAGAAAAAGATGAGAGCAAGAAAAAAAAAAAAGTACTATCCCAAATTATCCTCTTGAAACATGGAGGAAGTTGAGAGTGAGAAAAGCACACAGTAGCTCATGGTTACTCCAGTTCTGCTGACCTTACCCCTCCCACCTCAGAGTATTCAGATTTTGCATGAAGAACTGATTCTAAATACATTTTTTTAATGCTAATTAACGAAATTCATATTGTTATAAACAATAGCAGTGTCTTAAATTGATGGAAATGGTGCCTTCACCTACTGCTAAGATAAACAGATCAAAGATCAGAGAATGATTTGTATGGACTACAGAAAGAAGTCAGATGGTTGGGTAAGACAGACCCATAACTTTAAGTTTCGTTTTTTGGTTGGGTTTTGGTTTGGTTTGTTTTTGTTTTGTTTTTTTTTATTATACATAGCCAGAATAAATTCCATATGTAAAAGGGCATGTGCAAATATATGTGGAAGCAGTGCCATCAGGTTCTGACAGGTTCCTTGACTCATGGAAATGACTGCTATCATTTGTGATTTGCATGACGTTGATACAGTAGAGATCAGTAATTTTTGACCTCTTTGGTCTTAGCATGCCCTTCCTGCTTGACCTATCACATTCTGTGCCCCACCAACCAAGTTCACTTCTCTCTTAAATGCCTTTTATTGCCTTTTCCATTGTTCTGTTTAGAGAGTTTCCTTTTGTTCTTCTTCAAATCCTAGCCATTTCTTCTGTCACTGTTAATGACTCAGTAAGAAATGCTATTTATGTAGTTTTGCTCTCTGGATATTCTCCAAAAACCTGACTGAAGCCAATGAAATTGCTTTAAAATATGTTTGAAATACAACATATACTTAATAGCTTTGAGTGACTGTCTCTCTTTGCCATCCTCTCCTTTCATTATATGGTGGTTGTCTTTTATACAGCTAGTTCTTCAGGAGATGTATTTGTGGCATTACACATGTTTGAAAGTAACTGCAGAAGTAGTAAGAACAGTAATAACAGTGTGATATTCTAGGTACTTCATTTTATGTTCATTTAAATTGGTATTACTATTTATTAAATATATGTAAATGAATCTCTGAAAAGCTGTAACAAGAAAGTTACCTGTCACAAAACCCAAGCAATTGGTGCCATCAGTGTTTTAAGTGAACCTGATGCCAGTCCTCTAAAGTCTTCAACTTATTGTTGATGCAACTAATGTCTGGATAAACCCCTGTATTTAGCATCTTTAATTTTGCTATAGATTAATTACAATTAATATGTAAATAAAGACATACAACTAGGCTTATCACATGTAGCTATCTGTACTAGCAATCAGGCTTTAGAAATTCCTCCCTTTTGGAAGTCCCTCAAGTTACTTGCTTCACATTTTATTTTCTCCAGAGACCACCTGTCCAAACCGCGAGCTGCCAGCTTCTCTCTCTAGCAGAATGCTGTGGGAAACGGTGTCAAATGTCTTACTCAAGTCCAGGTAGACAAATCTACTGCTTTTCCCTCATCCACTAGGTGGGTCACCTCATCACAGGAGGAGATCAGTTTGGTTAAACAGGACTTCGGTTAAACATTGACCCTATCAATGCCTATAAATATGTTAAGGATGAGGAGGATGGAGCCAGACTCTTCTCAATGTCATCCAATGATAGGACAAGAGGCAGTAGGAGTTAAGTTGGAGCACAAGAGGTTTAGGATAAACACAAGAAAAAAGTTTTTCACAGTGAGGGTGACAGAGCTCTGGAACGGGCTGCCCAGGGAGGTTATGGAGTCTCCTTCTCTGAAGACATTCAGCACCTGCCTGGATGTGTTCCTGGGTGACTTAGTCTAGGTGATTCTGCTCTGGTAGGGGGGTTGGACTAGATGATCTTTCTAGGTCCCTTCTAACCCCTAACATTCTATAATTCTATGACTTGCCTGTTATGAACCCATATTGGTTGGGCCTGATCCTCCTGTTGTCCTGCACTTGCTGCATGATCACTCCTAAGATGTACTGTCCCATTATCTTTCCTGATTCTGAGGTCAGGATGTAGGTCCCCAGGTCATCCTTCTTGTCCTTGTAGATGGGTGTCATGTTGGCAAGTCACGAGTCATGTGGGACCTCACCAGTTGACCAGGATTGCTGATAAATGATGGAGAGTGGCTTGGCAAGTTCCTCTGCCAGATCCCTTAGCACTCTCGAGTGGATCCCATCTGGCCCTACAGACTGATGGATGTCCAACTGTCTTAGCAGGTAATTCACTACTATTTCCTGAATTCTGAGGGGATTGATTATTCTCATCTCCATCCTCATCTCATCTTACTAGCATTTAAAGGCAAACAGCATGCAATATGTGCAGATTTTCTACTGAGAACTTACTCTGAAAAGCAAATGAGCAACTTTATCTGTTATTATTACAAAAGCAGTAAAAGCAATGAAAAGCAGGAGTCAAAGTGAGAATTTAAATATGTATCTCTTTGAAAGCTTCTTGCATCTATAGATGGAAAACTAAAAGAGAGTATGGGGGTAGCTGGAATATCCAGGAGCTTTAGCCTTACTTCAGCTATTGCAGAGATAATCTTAGCTGAGTTGGTTTGTCTGTGTTTGGAGCTAATGAAATCAGTCTGTCTATGACTTCTGCAAAACCTTACTGAAATTCTGGAAATTCTGTAGGATTCGCTGAGGAGCAGGTAAAGCAGCAGCAGCAAGAGCTGATCCTTTTCAGGCTCTCTCTAAATTGAAAGAGGAGGCTCTCCTCCTGTTCTCATGTTTCCTGTGATGTCCCTACCAATTGACTGGTGGACATAAGTAGTTGTAGACTGACTGCAGCTTCCCCTTGAAAGTGTCCTTGTTCATTCCTGCCACATCCAGAGGCATGAAAGGAAACCCTACAAAAGCACAGTCTGTACCAAACTATGTAGTTTTTGTTTCTACCAGATGCACAGCAAGTAGTGCTATGCAAAGAGGTACATTAGGTAGATGCTTGGATAGCTATAGTGTCAAAGGTAAAAGTCTGGCCTTTAAACCTGCATAATAACTCCATTAATGTTTATATTAAACTTTTATGGCTTAAGCTCTTAAATTATGAACTTGTGTCCAACCTGTAGCCCCACAAATCAGAAGGTTTGAAATACTCTAAATATGCAGAGCCTATCTGTATCTTTCAAAATGTTACATTTTGAAATAATCTATTTAAGATAAAATCATTCTTGTTAATGTCTGTTTATACCATCACCCTCCCAGCATTCTTCCGCATTAGAAAAATGGATAATTTTTGAGACAAAATGCAAAGCTGAACTATTGTGCTTCTCACTGTAAAGATGCAGGCAGGCCTGATACATGCTGGATTTGAAATACTTATAATACAAATTCAAACTGAAGCAGTTTTACAGATAATTATGCTCACTAGTGAATGTAAAAGTCATCCACTTCTCCTTCAGTGATACTATACACATATGGACCTTCTGCTAAGAATAATCAAATTTGCACACATACATTAAGGAGAGGCAGAGCAACAAGCTCCCTCATCTTTAAAAACTGGACACCTTCTTTCACAGGTCAAGCTGTTATAAAATTAAAGCACTTCTCTGAAATGATAGTGCTTTCTACAACATATGTGAGAATGCAGAAAGCAGTCTGGAAGGAGAGAGAAACCTAGAGGGTCTGGAAGAGAGCCAAACCGATAAAGAACAATGAGTGGGCTTGCTGGTCTGTTGATCTTGGATTCTCCCCAAGTATATTATATATATGTTTTTCTATAAGCTGTCATTTTGGTGGTGGTGTGGTTCCCCGCCCCCCCCCCCCCCCCCCCCCCCCCCCCCCCCCCCCCTCTCCCTTCCCTACGCCATGCGGCCAAAAAAGAGTAGAAGAAAACGAGGGAAGAGAAAAAAGGAAGAGAAAGGAAAAAAAAGAG